>JAODAL010004235.1:0-159783 GCA_025379985.1 Phyllomedusa bahiana | reverse complement strand
ATTGCGGGCGAAATTACGCCCCGCATTTAACCATGGAACAACCCAAAGGGGAGAATCCCCCTTTCTGACCCACTCTTTCCTCCCTCACCCCACCAGCGCGCCCCTGTACTGCAGGGAAACCCCCCCGAAACCTGTTCAGAGGGGGTGAGTGGCTTGACCAATATCCCTTTTTGCTTTCAAAAGCCCCAGTGGGAAAAGAAAATTTGAGATTTTTACATCCAATAAGGGCGCTTGACTTCTCAGCCCCTTTTCCCATAAGCCTTGATATCGATGCTTCGTGGAGGCAAAAGGAAATTAATCTCCACTCCCTATATAGGCGCCCCCCCAAGAGAAAACCCCCTTTCTGACGGGGTTATAACAACAGCTAGCCTACTCTGGGCCCTCAAGACTAACTGTATAATATATCCCCACTCCATTGGGAGGGGGGAACCCGGGGTGACCCGATGGGCGGGGGAAAACTTGTTCGATCATCCATAGCACAACCCGGCAAAAAAAGGGTTTAAACGCGGGGATCGGGGGGCTTCCTCCCCGGGGCCCCATTCAAAAATCTTTTGGCCCTCACTGTCCACAGAGAACACGTCTTGTACACAAATTCAAAAACATTTCTTTACTTTTTACCATTTTTTTTTGTCTTTTTCTCACCTAGGGGCCCGGGGTGAGGCTCGTTTTTTTTGGGGGCTGAATTTTTACTTGTTTTTGGGGGACCATTTTGGGACTTTTTGAACTTTTTAGCCAATTTTTTTGGAGTCAATTAGGGTACCCAAAAAGCCCGATTTGGCCCCGGGGTATTTTTGGTTTCAAATGTGATTTAAACAGAAAAACGTTTTTAGGGACGTCCCCCCCAAAATTAGGGAGACTTTCTCATTATTTTTTCTTTTTTTTTTTACGGGAAATTTTTTTTTCTTTAAAATTTTAATAATATTTTTTTAATTTATAAAAATTTTTTAATTTTTTTTCTTTTAAATTTAAATTTGTTTTTCAGTCACCCAAAACCCAAAATATTCTCTAGGAGCGATCTTTTTTTTTCACGTCCTCATAGTACAATTTTCAGAAAGTATTCCCTATACTTTTCCTTTAGGAGTCTTTCCGTAAGATGGCACACAAGAGCCCTATTAACCCAGCTGCCATGACAACTTGTTCCCTCACCCCCCCCCACATTGTGTCACGGGGACGAGGAGCTGATAAAGGGGAAAAAAAAACCCCGGGCCCGGCTCCCCGGACATAGTTAGATTAGCCATAAGTTAAAAACAATGATAAAAACAGAAAAAGGGATCTTTTTTTCGCATTAGAAGCACTTTTTGATATTACAGGGGGCTACGCGTTTCCGCAGTACCACGCTTCACAAGTAAAAACAAGTTTGGGTTTAAAAAAACAAAGGGGAAAAATTAGTTACGAGGCAAAAAACCTGACAAAGCGGGGAAACGGGGAAAATTCAAACTGACAAGGAAAACAGGTTTAAAAAGGACCTCAATGGGTTTAACCATAAAAATTCCACAGGGAAACATTGTAATAGATCTGCTAAACAATCTATTATAGAATCCAACAATTCATATAAAAATGCAGAGGGGGGCGCCCTGGACCTCATTTAATCATCACTAAATGCTGGGGTCACGTTTGACCATTGCTTCTAAGTACGTAAATGGTCCAAGATCGGCATTGGCCTTAGTCCCGGCAGCCTAAGGCAGTGCCGGCTTAAACGAACAAGCAACCACTGTATGAGTGTACAGTCTGCTGAGCTGTGTACTCTAATCCTATCCTGTGTGATACCTTTCTACTGAGTCTGTGTAACTAATCCGATCCTGTGTGATACCTTCTGCGAGCTGTGTATCTAATCCCAATCCTGTGGTGATACTGTCTGCTGACTGTTTTTCTAATCATATTCCTGTGTGATACTGTCTTCTGAGCTGTGTATCTAATCCTATCCTGTGGGATACCTTCTGCTGAGCTTTGTATCTAATTCATATCCTGTTGATACTGTCCTGCTAAGCAGCTTCGTATCTAATCCCTATCCTGTGTTGATTCCGTCTGCGAGCTGTGTATCCAATCCTGTCCTGTGTGATACCGTCTGCTGACTGTGGTATCTAATCCTATCACTGTGTGATACTGTCTGCTGACTGTGTATCTAATCCTATCCTATGTGATTACCGTCTGCTGATCTTTACTAATCCTATCCTGTGTGATGACGTCCGGCTGAGCTTGTGTATCTAATCCTATCCTATTTGATACTGTCCTGCTGAGCTGTGTATCTAATCCTAACATCCTGTGTGATACTGTCTGCGAGCTGTGTATCAAATTCCTATCCTGTGTGATACTCTGCTGAGCCTGTGTATCAAATCCTATCCTGTGTGATATCTCTGCTGACTGTGTATCTAATCCTATCCTGTGTGTACTGTCTGCCTGAGCTGTGTATCTAATCCTCATCCTGTGTGATACTGTCTGCTGAGCTGTGTATCAATCCTATCCTGTAGATACTGTCTGCTGAGCTGTGTATCCAATCCTATCCTGTGTGAAACTGTCTGCAGAGCGTGTATCACAATCCCTGATCCTGTGAGAATACCGTCTTCTGACTGTGTTAATCTCTAATCCTATCCTGTGTGGGATACCGTCTTGCTGAGCTTTGTATCTAAATCCTATCCCGTGTGAAACTGTCTGCCAGAGGCTGTGTATCTATTCCTGTCCTGTGTGATACTGTCTGCTGAGACCGTGTATAAAACCTATCCTGTGTGATACCGTCTCTGAGCCGGTATCAATCCTAATCCAGTTTAAAACCGTCTTGCTGAGCTTTGTATCTAATCCTAACCTGTGTTATACCGATCTGCTGAGTCTGTGTATCTAAATCCTAACCATGTGTGATACCGTCTGCTGAGCTGTGTATCCAATCCTATCCTTGTGATACTAGTCTGCTGAGCTGTGTTATCTAATCAAACCTGTGTGGATACCGTCTGTGAGCTGTGTAATCCAATCCAATCCTGTGTGATAACCATCTGCTGAGCTGTGTACTAATCCTATCCTGTTGATATCCCGTCTGCTGAGCAGTGGTATCTAATCCTATCCTGTGTGGAATACGTCTGCTGAGCGTGTATCTAATCCTATCCTGTGTGATACTGGTCCTGCTGAGCTGTGTAATCTAATCCTATCCTGAGGATAGCTGACTGCCTGACTGTGTATCTAATCCATCCTGTGTGAAATACTGTCAACTGAGCAGTTACTAATCCTATCCGTGTGATACTGGCTGCTGAGCTGTGGATACCAATCCTATCCTGTGTGATCACCGTCCCTGCGAGCTGAGTATCAATCCTAATCCTGTTGTGATAACCGTCTGCTAGCTGTGTATCTAATCCTATCCTGTGTGATTACCGTCTGTGAGCTGTGTATCTAATCCTATCCTGTGTGTACCGTCTGCTGACTGTGGTATCCAAACCTATCCTGTGGTGATACTGTCTTCTGAGCTGAGTATCTAATTCCTCCTATCCTGTGTGATAGCATCTGCTGAGCTTTGAATCTAATCCCTATCATGTGTAATACTGTCTACTGAGTCTGTGTATCAAATCCTATTCCCTATGTGAAACGTCGCTGAGCGCCTGTATCTATCCTATCCCTGTGTGATACTGTCTCTGAGCCGAGTATCTAATCCCTGGTCCTGTGTGATACCGTCTGCTGAGCCGTGTATCTAATCCTATCCGGTGTGATACCGTCTGCTGAGCAGTGTATCTAATCCAATCCTGTGTGATACCTGTCTGCAGAGCTGTGTATCTAATCCATCCTGTGCGATACCGTCTGTCTGAGCTGTGTATCAAATCCTATCCTGTGTGATACTGTCTGGCTGAGCTGTGTATCAAATCCTATCCGTGTGTGATACTGTCTGCTGAAGTACTGTGTACAAATCCTATTCCTTTGTGATACTTCTGCTGAGGCCATATGGGTAATCTAATCCTATCCTGTGTAATTACCGTCTGCTGAGCTTTGTATCCCCCCAGTAAAAAAAAAAAATCCCCCAATCCTGTATGATACCGTCTGCGAGTCTGTGTATCGAATCTAATCCCTTGTGATACCGTCTGCTGACCGTGTAATCTAACCTATCCTGTGTGATACCGTCTGCTGAGCCGTGAATCTAATCCGATCCTGTGTGATACCGACTGTTATGCAGTGGTATCTAATCCTATCTGTGTGATAACTGTCTGCTGAGCAGTGTATTCTAATCCTATCCTAATGTTGATACCGTCTGCAGAGCTGTGTATCTAAGTCCTATCCTGTGTGATACTGTCTGCTGAGCTTGGTATCTAATCCTATCCTATGTGATACTGTCTGCCTGACTGTTTATCTAATCCTAATCCTTGTGAAACTGTCTGCTGAGCTGTGAATCGAATCCCTAATCCCTGTTGTGAATAACTCTGCTGATCTGTGAACTAATCCAATCCTGTGTGATATCTCTGCTGAGCTGTGTAAATCTTATCCTATCCTGTGGTGAATACTGTCCTGCTGACTGTTATCTAATCTTATCCTGTGTGATACTGTCAGTGAGCTGTGTATCCTAATCCTATCCTGTGTGATACAGTCTGCTACTGTGTATCCAATCCAATCCCTGTGTGATACCGTCTTCAGACTTTGTAATCTAATCCAATCCTGTGAGAATACCAGTCTGCATGAGCTTTGTATCTAATCCTATCCTGTTGATACTGTCCTGCTGAGCTGTGTATTCTATTGCCTGTCCTGTGTGGATACTGTCCTACTGAGCCGTGTAATCTAATCCTATCCTGTGTTATACCGTCTGCTGAGCCGTGGATATAATCCTATCCCTGTTGAATACCGTCCTGCTGAGCTTTGTTATCTAATCCTATCCTTGTGATAACCGTCTGCTGACTGTGTATCTATCCTAACCTGTGTGATACCGTCTGCTGAGCTGTGTATCCATCCTATCCTGTGTGATACTGTCTGTGAGCTGTGTATCTAATCCTATCCTGTGTAAACCGTCTGCTGAGCTTGTAAATCCAATCCTAATCCTGTGTGATACCATCGGCTGAGCTGTGTATCTAATCCTATCCTGTGTGATACCGTCTCTAGCTGTTAACTAATCCTATCCTTGTTGATACCGTCAGCTGAGCTGTGTATCTAATCCTAACCTGTGTGTATACTGTCTGCTGAGCCTGTGTATCTAATCCTATCCTGTGGTGATACTGTCTGCCTGAGCTGTGTATCTAATCCTATCCGTGAGTGATACTGTCTACTGACTGTGTACTAATCCATCCTGGGTGATCCTGTCCTGCTGAGCTGTGGTATTCCAATCCTATCCCTGTGTGATACCGTCTGCTGAGCTTGTGTATCTAATCCATCTGTGTGAAAACCGTCTGCTGAGCTGTTATCTAATCCCATCCTGTTTGATACCGTCTGCCTGAGCTGTGTATCTAATCCTATCCTGATGTGGATACCTTCTGCTGAGCTGTGTATCCAATCCTATCCTGTGTGATACTGTCTTCATAGACTGTGTATCTAATCCTATCCAGTGTGATAGCATCTGCTGAGCTTTGTATCTAATCCTATCCTGTTAATACAGTCTACTGAGCTGTGTATCTATTCCTATCACTGTGTGATACTGTCTCTGAGCCCGTGTATCTAATCCTATCCTGTGTGATACTGTCAGCATGAGAGCCGTGTATCTAATCCTGTCCTGTGTGATACCGTCTGCTGAGGAGCCGTGTATCTAATTCCTATCCTGTGTGATACCGTCGCAGAGTCCCGTGTATCAAGCAATCCTGTGTGATAACGTCTGCTGAGCAGTTATCTAATCCTATCCTGTGCGATAATACCGTCTGCTGAGCAGTGTAGCTAATCCTATCCTGTGGTGATGCTGTCTTGCTGAGCTGTGTATCTAAACCATAGATCCTGTGGTGATACTGGACTGCTAGCCGTGTATCTAATCATACCTTGTGATACCCGTCTGCTGATCCTTGTATCTAATCCTATCCTTTGTAATACCCTCGCTGACTTTTGTATCAAATCTATCCTGTGAGATACCGTCTGCTGAGCCTTATCCGGAATCTAATCCTATCCTGTGTGATACCGTCTGCTGCGCCGTGTAATCTAATCCTATCCGTGTGATACCGTCTGCTAGCGTGTATCTAAATCCCTATCCTGTGTGATATACCGTTGCTGAGTACTGTGTATCTAATCCTTATCCTGTTGTGATACCGTCTGCTGAGCAGGTGTATCCAATCCAATCCTGAGTGGATACCGTCATCTAGCTGTGTATCTAAATCCTATCCTGTGTGATACCGATCGCTTACTGTGTATCTAATCCTATCCTGTTGGAATACAGTCTGCTAGCTGTGTAATCCAATCCTATCCTGAGTATACCGTCTTCTGAGCTGTGTATGCTAAATCTCTATCCCGTGTGATTACCCCCTGCTGACTGTGTACTATTCCTATCCTGTGTTGATACCGTCCTGCTGAGCTGTGTATCCAATCCTATCCTGTGTGATACTGTCTGCTGAGTCTGTGTAATCCAATCCTATCCCTTGTGATAACCGTCTTCTGAGCTGTGGTATCAAATCCTATACCTGTGTGATACCGTCGCTGAGCTTGTATATCTAATCCTATCCTGTGTGAAACTGTCTGCTGAGTCTGTGTATCATTCCTGTCCGTGATGTGATACTGTCGCTGAGAGCCGTGTATCTAATCCTATTCCCTGTGTGATACGCTGCTGAGCCGTGTATCTAATCCTATCCTGTGTAAATTAACCGTCTGCTGAGCTTTGTATCTAATCCTAAATCTGAATCCTGTGTGATACCGTCCTGCTGAGCTGTGTATCCAATCCTATCCTTGTGGATATCCCGTCGTTCTGAGCTGTGTATCCTATCCTATCCCTGTGTGATACCGTCCTGCTGACTTTGTATCTAATCCTTCCTGTGTAATACTGTCTACTGATCCGTGTAATCTAATCCTGTCCTGTGTGATACTGTCTGCAGAGCCATGTATCTAATCCTAATCCTGTGTGATACCCGTCGCTGAGCCTGTATCTAATCCTATCCTGTGTGATACCTCTGCTGAGCCGTGTATCTAATCCCTATCCCTGTGTGATAGTGTCTGCTAGAGAGCCGTGTATCCAATCCTATCCTTTGATTCCTGTCTGCTGGAAGCAGCTGTGTATCCGATCCTATCCTGTGTGATAACCGTCTGCTGAGCTGTGTATCTAATCCTAATCCTTTGATACCGACAGGTGAGCCGTGAAAATCTAAAATCCTAGTCTGTGTGATACCGTCTGTGACTGTGTATCTAATCCTAATCCTGTGTGATACCGTCTGCTGAGCCTTGTATCTACATCCTAATCCTGTTTGTGAAACCGTCTCTGACTGTGTACTCTTCCTATCCTGTATAAAGGGAAGAAAAAAGAAAGGAGATGGCGCTCTAAAATGAAAAGTAAACGTCTGTTATAGTAAAAAGCCAATAAAATTGTTTCGGACTGTGCTCACCTGATTGCGTTTGTGCCGAGTACTATAGAGTCACAACGCTCATAAAAACATGTTTGGCTGAAATAAGCCCCAAAGACAGCACCCCGCGTAGTCCTGGATCCCTCGTGTCTGGCGACCTCGGGCAACGGTAGTATAAAAGCAGAAAATAAAATGTGATTTTATAGCATCTGAGGAAGTGCTTGCAGCACGAAACGCGTTATGCTAACTGTAATTTTAATGGAAATAGAAATTAACAATTTATCCTTATGTTGCCACCGCACGCGGATTTTATCTAGTAGACAGCGCTATCCGGTCACGCTGTATTTTTATTTTCTGCTCTTCTATCCTGTGTGATACTGTCTCTGTAGCTGTGATCTGATCCAAATCCAGTGTGATACCGTCTTTGGGCTGATATTTCCCCCCCTGCGAGCAGTGTACTAATCCTATCCTGTGTGATACCGTCTGGTGGAGCCGTGTATCTAATCCTATCCTCGTGTGATACCCGTCCTGCTGAGCCGGTATCTAATCCTAGACCTGTGGTTTACTGTACTGCTGAGCTGTGAACTAATCCTATCTTTGTGATACCTCGGTGACCGAGTATCTAATCCTATCCCTGTGTGATACAGCTGCTAGCTGTGTACTAATCCTATCCTGTGACACTGTCTGCTGATCTGTGAACTAATCCTATCCTGTGTGATACTGTCTGCTGATCTGTGTAACATAATTCCTATCCTGTGTGATACTGTCTGCTGAGGCATTGTATCTAATCCTAACCTTGTAAATACTGCTGCTTGAGCTGTGTATCTAATCCTAGTCCTGTTGATACAGTCTGCTGAGCCGTGTATCTAATCCTGTCCTGTGTGATACCTGTCTGCTGACCTGTGTATCTGATCCTATCCTGTGTGATACTATCTGCCTGTCGTTCCTGGCTGGGTGTATCGCGGTCGTCCTGTTTTGCAGCGTCGGCTCGCTCCTCTGAATAACATGTTTGCAGTCGGTCGGCTCTTCCCTGACATAAGCACAATGGCGCGCACCTCTCTGCAGGTAAACATGTGGCCGGCGAGGAGACAGCATGTTCTGGGGGGATTAGCGTGCGGTCGGACGCTGCTGCCCGTGTTTGGGTCGTGGTGGACATTTCCCGGTAACTGATAAACTACAGAGAAAACAAAAGAATATTAAAAAAAATACCCAATTACAGCAACAAACATCGCAGAGAGGAGGAGGCGCCGCCAACAGGTTTTTATTCCCCAAAAAAAAAATAACGATTATCAACCGGGCACAAAGCAAGAAAACCAAATGAAAACTTATCCCAAATAAATGCACTGGGCCTGATTTATGAAAACTGACGGTAACACGGTCTCTGTTGCCCATAGCAACCAATCAGAGCTCATAGTAACCAATCAGAGCTCACAACAACCAATCAGAGCTCATAGCAACCAATCAGGCCGCCCATACACCAGGACCCCAAAACAACCAATCAGAGCTCACAGCGACCAATCATAACTCATAGTGACCAATGACAGTTCAGCTTAAATTTTTTCAGAGCAGTATAAGAAATGAAAGCTGAGTTCTGATTGGTTGCTATGGGCTCTGATCGGTTGCTCTGTGCTCTGGTTGCTATGAGCTCTGATTGGTAGGTAGGGTGCTGGTTGCTATGGGCTCTGGTTGCTATGAGCAACAAGGGCAGTCTTACTACTAGTTTGTTTTGATAAAGGAATGGGCATCGATCTTATACTTTCACCCATAAAAGACATAAAACTTGCATCAGAATCAAAGGAAGGGGGGGAAAAAATCACAAAATAAGAATGTGTCTTCATTGAAATCAAAATAAGAAGGGAAAAAAGAGGGGGGGGCGCTCTATGGTGAAGTAAAAAAAAACAAGGAAAGGTAAACCACAAAGGGTGATGCTCACCTGGAGCTGTTGTGCGTGTTACTATAGAGGCAAAACACCCGTAGACGCGTGGTTGGCTCTCTCCAAGCCTCCGAATGGCAGCCGCTGATCTTCATCCCATCGTTCCGAAACCTTAGTAGGAGGTACGAGCAATGCAGGAATACCGAAGTATGAAGAATGGACCCGGCGCCCTGTTACAGAATAAACGCTTCCTCTCGGAAAACGAGGATGTATTGAAATGAAGTTGTTTATTCTAATAAAAACTAAATATGGTGAAAAAAGTTTTAAGCCTTTTCCACAATAACACATGAATAATGCGTTTCGCGCTGTAAACCAGCGCTTCATCAGATACAAAGTGTTACACATTACATTAGAATAAAAAAGAGATGGGGTCCACGTCAATTCGCAAACCTACTCTCCATTCTTCGATTGGGAGTTCTAAGATCTGAACATAACTTCTTCCCAGTACTGAGACCTCTCATAGACAAATGGAGAGAACACAGCGCTTCCCCTGTAACCTGGGAGCCCCATAAACATAATGGAGAACACAGTGCTCCTCAGTAACTGAGAACTCCCATAGAACAGAATGAGAAGAACCACGAGCGCCCCCTGTAACTGGGAACTCCATCAGAACAGAATGGAGAACACAGTCTCCCCTGTACTTAGAACTCCCATAGAACAGAATGGGAGAGAACACAGCGCACCCCTGACTGGTAACTCCCAAGAACAGAATGGAGAACACACAGCGCTCCCCTGTACTGGGAATCCCATAGAACAGATTGGGAGAGAACACAGCGCACCTCAGTACTGGAACTCCATAGAACAGAATGGAGAACACAGCGGCTCCTACCCCTGTACTGGAATTCCTAAGAGCAGAATGAAGGAACACAGCGCTACCCTGTACAGGGAACTCCCATAAACAGAATGAGAGAACACAGCCTCCCATGTACTGGGAAACTCCCAGAAGAACAGAATGGAGAACAACAGCACTCCCCTGTACTGGGAACTCCCAAAGAACAGAGGAGAGAACACAAGAGCCTCCACTGTACTGGAACTCCCATAAGCCAAATGGAGAACACAGCGCTCCCCTGATAAATGGGACTCCCATAGACAGAATGGAGAGAACACAGCGCTGCCCTGTACTGGGAACAATCCCATAGAACAGAAATTGAGAACACATCGCTCACTTGTGACCGGGAAACTCCCATAGAACAGAATGGAGAGAACACAGCGCTCCCCTGTACTGGGAACTCCCATCAGGGGTGGATCTACCGGGGTAACAGTAAGTTCTTCCTTTCTTTTTTAACACTAATAGAGCCTACCTAAAACCCAACCCCTGCCTTCCTATAATGGGCCCTAAAAAGCATACTTACAACTTGAAAAGTGGGCATCAAGGAGATCTGAAGATGCAGTGCGTCACCCCAAAAGTTTGTGTGACAACACCCTATTGTTGAGCCACACCCCCTTCACAAGAAGTCAACCCCCCCCCCCCCACCTAACTGTGTAACAGCTCTGGAAGAAAGCTAAATTAGGGTTTTGGCATCACCCAGCCAGGAAGGCCCCAAACATTTGCATATGGTTTGTTATGCGGATCCGTTTCCAAAACCTCTTCGTCTTGGAATTCATCGTTACTTTCTCATTTTAAACCACATAGTCCGGTTTGAACTGTCTTGTCTTACTTTCCCCCTTATGTTAGTTGGCTTGCTTCATGTCACTAAGGGTATGTTCACATTATAGAAGTTTTTAATAATAAATTTATAAATGTTTTAGATAAATATTTTTTATTAAAAAATTGAGTGGTTTTAGTATCAGGCTGGGTTCAAACCAGGCAAAAAATGCAGGGCGTGATTACGCCCCGCAATTACGGCGTGTGGCCGGGAGGGGGCGGAGGAAGCAGGGGGGGCGGCACCTCGCCGGCCCATTGACTTGCATTACCAGCGCCGCGTGTACGCCGCTAGTAATTCACATGTCAATTATCTCCCCGCCCGGCGGATTCGCCGACAGGGAGAGGAGACGTAATCCATAGTTTTTCCCCATTTAAACTGTGCATTACCAATGAATGGACGTATTCCAGCCGTAATGGGGCCTCCGCAATATTCAAATTTCCAATTTAAGCCGTATTAACATACCTATACTGATAACCACTCAAATTCATTAATAAACATTTATCTAAAAATTAATACATTTTTTATTAAAAACCATTCTATAAATTCTATAAACACCCATTCTATACAAGCCCCCTATCACTCCTCACGACAAACCGTCTCCAAACTACTCCCGTTTCTTCAACCCACACTCTGGAACTCACTGCCCCAACACATCAGACCTCCTCACTTCACCAGCTTCAAAAGCAACCTTAAAACCATTTCTTCGGCTTGCCAAACCTTTACTAAAACTGTCACTTACTTCCTCCACAGACAAAGTCTGCCCCTCACCTCTTTTTCTTCCCCTCCTTGTAGATTGTAAAACCTCGCGTTAGGGCCCCTCCCCCTCGTGTGCCAATTGTCATTATCCTTATCACTGTACCGTTGACTTTTTAAAGTATTTAAACCCCCCGAAGTACAGCGCCCTGGAATCAATGGGGCTTTTAAAAAAAAATAATAATAATAATAAAATAAAATATAAATAAAATATATATATAAATATATATATATTTTAAAAAAATAATTATATATTTATAAGATTAAAACCATGAAAGATCTATTTTGGGCCCCCATTAGGGTTCCCCTGAAACACATGTAAAATGCTGTTAAGCGCCTTTTATTTGGGTTCCCCCGAAAACAAGTAAAAAAAGCGTTATAGTCCTTTTTTTTTAGGCTTCCTCTAAACCATGTAAAATCTGTTTGCTCCCCTAGTGGGTTTCCCTAACGTAGGCCATTAGGTTTTAAAGTTCAAAAGTTCTTCTAGCTCAAATGAGACCTCTAGGGCGATTTAGTGTATTTCACTTCAAATTTTAATCCAATCATTTTTCGGATGGCTTTTCATATGAAAAGCGCATCCAAAACGTACCCAAAAGTATGTTGCGCTTTTGATCCGTTTTTCCCGGGGTCCAAAAAACGCACACCAATTGTTTCCTAGGGGGATTTCATTTGGGCAAAACTTAAGTAGAATTGAGTCAATTTTTAAAAAAAGGGATCCAAAAACCCATTGAAAAGACGAAAAAGTAAAACGCACCCGGGCGACCCAAAATCGTCGAACGGAGATGCTTGTTTTACATTGAAAGCAATGAAAAACAAACTGCACATTTTTTAGAAAAACTTTTTTTTGGATCCTTTTTGGGTCGGGAAAAAACGGGATCCTAAAACGGACAAAAAAGCTCTTGGGGAAAAAATTTTGGGGCGAAAGATGAAAACAACTAAGCCAGGCCCCTTTTGTCAGACGATGTACAGAAGTGTCTAGAAACCATCTAAAACACAGACTAAATGTGGTGTAAAGCAGGGACGCCTTTAACTTTTTTTTTCTGGCGAAATTTGCCAAAAAAAATTTGGCCCCCAATGTTTTAATGGCATTTGCCAGCCCGGCCAGTAGGGTATGTTCACACAGCTGATTTGGACACTGATTCTGACAAGGATTCAGCACTAAATAAAGAAAAGGGCGGGGAAGAAACCCACCCCCAAAGGGTTTTAAAAAAAACCCACGCCCAAAAGTGCCCAAAAAGCTAATTTTCCACCCCCGAAATTTTAAATTTGTCAGAGCTGAAATCCCAAATTTCTTCAGGGGGTTTCACGCTAAACCCACTTTGGCCTTAGGGGGCTAAAAAAACCCAAACCTCAAATCCATGTCCAAAATTTTCACTTAATGTCACAGATTTTAGGCTTGGATTTCACGCTGATTCATAACTGAAAATCAGCCGTGTAAGAATACCCTCACATAAGGCAGTTGTTTTGCCTTTGGCTGTCCTATTTACCACTACGGGCCATATTTAGCACTACAAACCCATGGACGGCGGCAGCAGGGCTTATTCTCTGATATTTTTTTATTTTATTTTACACTTCCCAAAAGTTGCCTATTCCAAGGGGTAAAGGAAAAGAATGGGGAAATTTGGCAAAAGGGGGGCCCTTTATTTGGGCGGTGTAGGGGGTTTTAAAATTCTAACCTCCCCCAACACCGATGCGAAATTTCTAAACGCATCTGAACCCCACATAAATTTTTTAAAAATTAATTATTTATAAAGTAGAAGGGCCAAAATTTTTAATAAATAGTTTATTTTAAAACTTTTTTTCCCCCGGCCGCTCGGGTTTGAAACCCAATCGGGAAGGGGAAAGGGTCCATAAAATTTTAGTCCTATCTCACCCTAAAAGTACCAGCCCGAAGCCACCCCACCAGATGGTCTGCTTCTGACGGTAACCCGGCTCTTCTCAGGAGCCCTGGTGTATTAGGTTTTTGGGTAATAGTGAAAGGGGGTTAGTGACAGGTTTGAGGTAAGAAAAAACACTGCTGTCTGACTTGAAGCCCCAGTGATAGCTATGGAACGACATCTGTTAGATGTCACCAGAATGAAATGCTAAAAAAGAACCAACATGCAGAATAACCAAAAAAAAAAACTGAACTAAACACTCCCTGACAACATCCGCCTTTGTCGATTTCATTAAAGAAATCGACCAAAACACTGCCCCCGATCAAAGTCCAAGGGGACCGACTTAGCTATGGGGGAAAAACGTTTAAAAATATAAAACAAAGCTTTTGGGCTGACAGCTATAGCCTAAGTCGCCAACAGGGGACGTAAGCAGTGGCAGCATGAGTTTTAAATTCAGCCC
The DNA here is from genome assembly GCA_025379985.1 of Phyllomedusa bahiana. NCBI lineage: Eukaryota > Metazoa > Chordata > Amphibia > Anura > Hylidae > Phyllomedusa > Phyllomedusa bahiana. The sequence goes on along the minus strand of JAODAL010004235.1, from coordinate 145,690 downwards.
TGACCTTGTGGGGTACCAAAAAGGAAAGAACCGGGGCCGCAGAGACACTCTTGGGGGCCCCTTTGTTTTTGGACCCCGGTTTTAAAGAAAACATTGTAGGTGAAATGAATAAGCCGGGTTTTTATCTATTTAATTGGCCTGAGAGGGTGGAGTATGACATATTGAGTAAAAACATCCCCAAAACCATAAATCCCATCATGCATGCTCCCCCCCCCTGGGAATCTCTTTATCACAAAAATTAATTTTTTAAAAGGCCGTGGTTTGGGTCCCTTTAAAGGAACCCCCCCCCCCCCCCCCAAATTACTATCAGTAAATATAAGATACAAATAAACCTACACAATTGGGCACAGACAAAGGCCGATAGGTGCAAATGTGAGAGGTAAATTAAAGGGGTTTTGCCACGTGTAAGGGTTGACGGGGGGATCCCCCCAAAATTTGGTTTTTAAAAACCCTCTTTTAAAAAAATAAATGTCTTTAAAAAAGTAAAGGGCTTTTTAGAGCAAACAGCCTCCTTACATCCCCTTATTTAAACCGACAGTTTACATTAAAGCCCAACTCCCAAGGAGCTATCGGCCCCCTTTGGGCGTTTTTTTGCACTTCCAAATGAGGGCGGGGAAAACATGAACGAGTTTTTTTGAAGGGACGGGGAAAAAAGACCCTTGTTCTTTTGTAAAGAGAATCCACGGGTTTTGTAATGAAATTTAAATCTGAGTAAACATGCAGACCCCCCTTCCCCGGCCCCCCCCCCCCCCGCATCGGTTTTGGTAAACCCAAATGAAAAAAAATAAGTTCCGCTGGGGGAAAATTTATTTTCCCCCAAGTGCAAAAACATTTCCCCTGGGGAAATACCAAACAATGTTTACTCAACTACAGAAAACTAAATTCGGGAACGTCCCTGGGGGGTTAAAGGAATAAACACAGGGAGGTATTTTGTTTTTTTTAAACACAAAAAAAGCCCCTTTTTTAAAAAGCCTCAATAATGAGTTCAGCCTTTTAAGGGGGAAATTTAACTTTTTGGGGAAAAAACTCCTTTAATAGGAAAACAGGACGCCTCTTTTGGGTTTTTTCATGTCTGCGGTAAACCTACCTTCATCCACCTACCTGCATTGTCTTCATCTTGTAGAGATCTGGACCTTTCTGTCCTCCAGACGTGTCCTGCCCTCTGGGACAGGAAGTAGCTGTCTGACCGATACCATCGTCAGCCATATTGGCTCTTATTAGGTTGGATTTTCTTTCACCAAATTACCAGGATTTTGAACGTTTGTCTTGTCTCTCTCAATTCTTCCTGACACTCATTTCAATGCAGCTTCATGCACATAGGAGCCTGTGACCAGGAGCAGACCCATTGACTTCTATAGTTTCGGGAAAATTTCATGGGCAGGAGGGGGAGCTGTAAACATCTCCTATTGTCTTTTTGGGTTTCCGGGGTTTTATCTATACCCTTTTGGTGTTCCCTTTTCATGCAACCCTTTGCCTGGTGGGTAAGGAGGAGCCCAGCTGAAAAGTTTTCTCTACAGAACAGGAAGCGCAAAACTATTATTAGACCTAGTGGCCAAATTGAGAACAGCAGGATTTTTTTTTTCTTTTTCCAAAGTATTGATAGTGATATAGGAAATTAAAAAATTTAAAAAAACATTGCCAAGAAATTCTGAAAAAAATGTTTCAAACATAAAAACATGAGTATAACAATAAGTAATTTTCTGATGACACGCTCCTGTTAAAGGGGAACTTCCACCATAGACATTGACTGCATATGGATAGGATATGCCATCAGTGTCTGATGGATACGGAGTTCAGGGCTTATTCTCGAGAGGTGGGACCCGCAGCTATCAGACTCTGGTGGTATATTCTGTTGATAGGTCATCAAAGTCTATGAAGGGGATACCCCTTGTCATGTGACCACTGATCGGGGCAGTAGCTGCACTGGAGCAAAGTTTATTAGTTTTTTTTTCATATATTTCACAGCCTTCCTGACTGACTCACAAAACCCTTTTAATCACCCGCTAAATTTTTTCATTTTTTGCTTCTTTGTGTTTCAGCAGTCAGAACGTTCTATTTTTTTACTGGAGCTGCTGTGTGACGGGTGATTTATATGGGGGGGGTTCCATATTTTTTTCAGCACCATTCAAGTATAAATATTAATTACTGTAAATTTATTTAAATTTTTCTGTCTTAATTTTAATTTTTTTTCTGATTTTTTTAAACCAATTTATATTTCAGACTAAATAACCTGTTTGATTAATTCGCTAGGTTATTACAGTCTAACGTGCGTTGTGTTTTAATGTAATGTTTGCACGATTTTATTTTTTTTTTAATAAATATTTATTGGTATGTTTTTTATTTTTCGCATGTTGTTAATAGCAGCGTTCGAACAGGACACGGACTGTGCAGTGTCAGTAATACCGCCACCCTTAAGCCGAAAGCCGATAATCAACAACAAAGGATATGTGTGCAGACAGCCTATCACACCTTGTATACCCGCCAGGCCAACGTACCACGGGGGAATTCCTTCATGAACTACACACAAAGTAGGAAGGTGTCATAATAATTTGACTGGACTGTGAATATAGCATCTAACAAAAATGATGGCCTCCCCACACGCTCACAGCTTTATAACTTCATAGCAAATACAGAAATCACAGATGTGACACCACACAATGGACCTTATGTATGAAAACTGTTTAGCTGTAAGACGGTCTTTGTTGCCATAGTGACCAATCAGAGTCCATAGCTATGAGCTCTGATTGGTTACTACGAGCTCTGATTGGTTGCTATTGGCTCTGATTGGTTGCTATGGGCTTTGGTCGCTATGGGCTCTGGTTGGTTGCTATGTGCTATGATTGGCTGCTATGAGCTCTTACTGGTTGCCATGGGCTCCGATTGGTTGCTATGGGCTCTGGTTGCTATGGGCTCTGGTTGCTATGGATTCTGTTTGGTTACTATGAACTCTGATTGGTAGCTATGGGCTCTGGTTGCTATGGGCTCTGGTTGCTATAGGCTCTAATTGGTTACTATGAGCTCTGGTTGCTATGGGCTCCGATTGGCTGCTATGAGCTCTGATTGGTTGCTATGAGCGCTTGCTGGTTGCTATAGGCTCTAATTGGTTGCTGTGGGCTCTGATTGGCTGCTATGGGCTCTGATTGGTTGCTATGAGCTATGATGGTTTCTCTGGGCTCTCGAATTGGTGGATCTAAGGGCTCTGTATTCGGTTGCTTTGAGCCGCTCGGATTGACTTGCTATGAGCGCATCACTGGTTGCTAATAGGCTCTGATGGTTGATATAGGCTAAATGGTTCGCTCATGGGCTCTGATTGGCTGCTACCGGGCATTGGTTCGCTTATGGGCACACTAAAACCATCTTATTGCTTAGAAACACATTTTTAACTTACATAAGGCAGACCTGTGTAATGGCTGCACCATTCAGCTTGGCTGTGTCACACATGGAAATTATGATAATTAATGGTGGATGTTTCTCCACATCACAGGGAGGAAGAAATCACTGAATGATCAACAATAGAAAATCCCAGTCGTCCTTTGTTTTCCTCCTCAACCTTCATAATGGATGAATCTCTGCGGCTCGGACTTCACTAGTGATAAACAATGCTCTACGTCACGGAGAATCTATCTCCACCAAATCTGTCCCGTCGGATCGAGCTGCAGCCGCTCACCGAGATGATTGGTCTTTCAGGAAAGGCTTGAACCCATTCTGCTCTGCGATCTCTCATCCATCAAACTATTTATGTGGAAAGGAGAGAGTTTGTCCACCTATGTCTGATGTCTCGCTCTGAATGACTGAGGTAGACACTTGTTTGCATCGCCCCTGCCCCTTTACCTGACATGAAGCTTCAGCTCCTAAAGATCTAAATGTGATTGTATCTTCATCATCTTTATGATTTCTACATTGATCCCAGAAAAGTTCCAGCAGTGCAATCCCTCCATGGTCCAATGCGAGTTGCTTGGCTTGATGTCACTTTTCCTGCCTTGATGGTTTCTATTTAGCGCACGGTCCCCTTGTTTTCTTTGGTTCCGGTGTCAGTTGTCTATTGGCTCTTCTATATGTAAATCCCGTTTCTTTCAAACTGGCAGAAGACATCTGGATGCTCATGCACCCATTTGGTTCGCTCATTGGGGTGTTGGAAAGTTTTCTATTTTCTCAAGCACATCTGTGAGAGTCTTCTCCTTGCAAGTGGATGTCTTCCTGCTATCTTTCCAGATGTTATTTTATAACCTTCCCATTTTCTTTACACACAGCTGACTGAGAACAACCCTCACCTTACCTCAGCACGCTTTATTGGAATTTTTTTCTACTGCCACTCTGACATCTTCCTCGCTCTCTGCAGATGTTCTCCTTTTCTAACCTTCCCAACTTCTTTACACACAGCTGACTGGGAACAACTAACATCTTCCGCCGCACTCTCCATTAGAATTTTCTCTTCTGCTGCTCTGACATTTATCTTGCGCTATCCAGATGGTCTCCTTTACCAAGATCCTTCCCATTTTCTTTACAAACAGTTGCGATGAGGCTTCTACGCTCTATATAAAAATATGTTCTCCTTTTATCACTTACAACTTTTTTACAACAGCTGACTCGGGAACATAATACATCTTCCGCCGCACTCTCCATTAGAATTTTCTCTTCTGCTGCTCTGACATTTATCTCGCATTATCCAGATGGTCTCCTTTCCCAAGATCCTTCCCATTCTCTTTACACACAGCTGTGATGAGGTCTTCCTCGCTCTATCCATATGTTCTCCTTTTATAACCTTCCCACTTTCTTTACACACAGCTGACTGGGAACAACATCAATATTCCGTCCGCGTACATCTCCATTAAACGAAATTTTCTACTTCTGATGCTCCTGACATTTATCTCGCGTTATCAGATGGTCTCCTTTCCAAGATCCTTCCCATACTTATGTACACACAGCTGTCGCTGGTTCTTCCTCCGTCTATCCATATGTTCTCTTTATAACTTTGCCCATTTCTTCTACACAACGCTGCACTGGGGAACAGACCCTACCATCTTCACGCCGCACTTCTCATGTAGATAGTTTTCTCTGCTTGTTGCTTGTCATTTTATCTTGCGACTATCCAGAGGTCTCTTTCCCAAGATCCCTTACATTTTCTTTTACAAACAGTTGCGATGAGGTCTTCCTCCCTCTATTCAGATGTTATATTTTACACCTCTCCCATTTATTTAACACCACAAGCTTGGATTGGGTCAACACAACGTACATGTATCTCACATACTGTTTATTATATTGTCTCATACTGGCTCTGATGTCTTCTTCGCTCTATCCAGATGGTCTCCTTTCCCAAGGTCCTTCCCATTTTCTTTACACACAGCTGACTGAGAATAACCAACATCTTTCGCCACACTCTTTATTGGAATTTTTTTCTATGACCACTCTGAATCATACATTCCTCGCTTTCTGCAGTTGATTCCCTTATTTTAAACTTCCCCACCTTTTTACACCAGTGACTCGGGAAAACATCTAAGCATCTTCCGCCGCACTCTGCATTAGAATTTTCTATTCTACTGCTCTGACCTTTATCTCGTGCTATCCAGATGGTCTCCTTTTTTAACCTTCCCATTTACTTTACACATGGCTGATTGGGACCAACTAACATGTTTTGCCACACTCTGTATTATAATTGTCTCTACTGCTGCTCTGATGCCTTCCTCGCTCTATGCAGATGGTCTCCTTTCCCAAGATCCTTCCCATTTTCTTTACACACAGCTGACTGGGAACAGCCAACTTTTTTTGCCACACTCTGTATTGGAATTATCTCGCCTGCCGCTCTGACATCTTCCTCGCTCCATCTAGATGTTCTTCTTTTACAACCTGCCGATATTCTTTACACACAGCTGCATGGGAGCAACCAACATCTTCTGCCACACTCTATATTGGAATTTTCTCTTCAGCCTCTCGGACGTCTTTCTCCGGATGTTCTCCTTTTATGTTTAAATCGGTTTTTATTGAACTTATTTCAAGAATTACTCATATGTACAAACATTCAGTATTGATATAATACAAAATTAACAAATATACACAGATACTATTAGGCCTTTAGCAGGTAGGATAGATAAATATCATGTTGGTAGCCTACAATTTCAGTATCCAAATTAGCATACATGCCTTTTTAGCCAATATTTGTTCGTCAAACTTCTAATATTCCAGGCACGTTGCAGCGGAGTCTTCTCCTTTCCGTCGACACTTGACATCTTCCTCTCTCTATCCAGATGCTCTACTTTTATAGCCTTCCCATTTTCTTTACATACAGCATGTCTGGGAACAACCACCATCCTCTGCCACACTCTTTGCTGGAATGTCATCTTGAAGGAATTTATAGCCAATCCACTGATACCATTAATATCTGTTTTCTTACAATTTGCTACATCCACAGCCTGGTGAGGCCTGTAGCTTTTTCCACTTTACTTGTAGAGCAATTTGCATTTTCAAGGTTGTGCCAGCATCCTTTCTAGAAATGGTAGAATTTTATTTTTCTTTACATGTCAGTAATAAAATATTTACCTTTAATGTGTGTGTGGGGACATGTTATTAACACAAAATGTGCAGCTATGAACTCCTTTCTGGTATTTGACAATGGGGGGGGGGAAATTACTGGAGTGGACCTCCTTGCTGAGTCCACTCCATGGTAGGGCCCAGATTTTAGTAACAGCTGGCACCTGCCTTCAGCTATAGCGGAGATCACGCCGATTCCGGCCGTTGTGATCAATGTGATCTTGGCATCTAGACAGTTATGCAGGAAGGGGGGAGGTTGGGCAATTCCGCTCCCCAATTGGCTCCCTGCAGTGATCAATGGGTTCCAAATCAGTTGGGTTGGGAACGGCCCATTTCATGGGATCTCCCTCCTTGATAGTTTTGGGTGCAGTGTGGTTTCATGAAAAATGAAGGGGTGGCCCCTACAGGTATTTTTTTTTATTTAAAAAAAATAAAAAGTAGAAATCCACTATAGTTAAACTATTCTAAAAAATTATGTGGGGTTCCCCTCATTTTCATAACCAGCAGAGCTAAAACTAGCAGATGCAGATTGATACTGTCAGGATGGAAAGGTCCACGGTTATCGGCACCTTCCCACCTAAAAATACCAGCCTGCAGCCACCCCAGCAGCACAACCATCCATTCGAGGGATCGCTTCCGCATGGTACACTTGGCCTGCACAGACGCCTCCTGGTGCGTTGGGTAATGGGGTAATAATGATATTGGGATTAGCATTAGCTTTGGGGCTGATACCAAGCCCAAGTAATACAGAGGCCTCTGTCATATACCTCCATTACTAGCACTGGTATATAATGATAGAAAAAAAAAAAAACATAAAAAAATAAAAATCACACAAAAAAACAATTTAAATAAAGACTCCCTGACACCAATCATTTTATTAACAAAATGGATTCAACACTGGTTGGATGTTAGTTAGTTTCATGTGAGTCTGACCTAGTAGAAAGAGAATGGGAACATCTCCTCCTTGAGGAGAGCACAGTTAAGGTGTGTAGAGTTGCAGATTGCTGCTAAAGCGCGAGGCACCGAGGTCCGTTTGTCCCGGGCTGCGGGCTCGCCTCATCCCGACACCCACTCGTGTGCGAGCGGGCGAGTGGCGGCACGGTCGTGACCGGTCCGGTGTGCGCGCCCGTCCCGCGGCGTGTATGAACTTACCCGGGACCCGCCCGCTCTGGACTCCTGGCTGCGTCTGCACGGCTGCGGTGCGCGCGTTCCGTTCTCTAGGGCGCGGCGCGCGCCAGCATTACTCTCTTAAAGGGCCAGTGCGCCCGGTAATTGGCTGATTGCGGCCACTGACCCTATATATTGGTCTCCTCGGCAGCCCTCTGCCGGATCTTTAGTTGCCTCCTGAGCCTTTAGACGGAATAAGCGTGTTCGTCCCTTGTTTGCCTAACCGTGTACCCACGTTCGTTCCCGTTTCTGACCCACGAAACCTCATGCAGCTGTCTGACCTTTTGCCTGTCCTGACTTAGCCTCCAGCCTCACGATTCTGTACCACGCTTATCAATTGGCTCCATCCGCAAGCAAGTCCCCGCAGTGGTGAAACGACCTGGATCGTTCTCCGCCGCGCAAGTCCATCCCGCTGTGCGGCTGGCTCTAGGTTGAAAACGGTTCTCTAAGATCCCATTCTGGCGTGGGCTTCCCACCATCGCTGCGGTTGGACCAGCGGAAATTACCACTTCATGCCGTTACTCAGTCAAGATCCCGGCTTCGGAACCCGCCCACAGGTGCCTCTGCCTGGTGAAGCCAGACCTTGCGCCAGTCGTTCGCGCAACAAGTCACCGTCACATATTGCCGCAACAGGCTTGCTGTCTGGGACTGTTGACCGTCAATTGTTCAGACTTTTCTGGGAACAGCCGCTGCCGCCAACTCCCACTGTGGCTATCACCGCCCTCCGCGCCGCTCATCTCCGCTAACGGTGGGTTCCAAGCTTGGTTACCGCTTACGTCCTAGTTGATAGGGGACTCCAAGCAGTGCTGAGGCTTCATCACACCAGTGCTCTCAATGCACATTGAATTATTGGCAGCCAGTTCCCTCCGGAGAGTTCCAAAGTGGCCACTCTTGGTAGCCTGCTTTCCGGGTAAGGCTCTTAGATGGGCACACTTGTGGGATCGCTCAAGGACCTTGTGACATCGGATCTGAGTCCTCTCCTCCAAGGAGTCTCCTGCAGCGTTTTTTGAGGAACCGGCCGGGCATTCCTCTGACGAGACTGCCTCTCATGCACTGGTGCTAAAGGGAGAGAGATCGTCGGTGGGACGGACTGCCGCAGTGCATACAGTCCGCACATCAGCCTCAGAGTCTCACTGGAACGAGGGTCTGCCTTGTGCGCCACCCTTCAAAAAGGGGTCTCTCGGGTATGGATTCAAGGATCGTGCTCGGCCGCAAGAGTCATCCCGTCCTCTCGCAGGGGTTTAATTCCAGTCGGTACCCGCATGACGTGCGGCTTCGCCGAGAGACGAGAGCGGAGCTCCGGCGCAAGAACGCGATGGGGCACGTCCCCGCGGTATCCTCGCCTGGTCCGTGTTCCGAGGCAACCTACGCAACCGCACCACTCCTCTTGTGGAGCCCATTGACGGTCGCACAGGTAACTCTCCCAGAGCAAGGAAACTGGCCTACGTCGGGTATGGCAACTGTGGCTCTTACTGTGGCAGTCCTGAGCACTTACGGAGGACATTGTCCCCCAAGTCCAAAACGGTCCGGGAAACCTCCCGCCACCTAGGCGTTACGTGGGAGAGCGCCGTCCCCTGGGTTGCAAATTCCGCCTTCCACCGCATGATGTTGCTGTTCCAACGTCGGGATGATGTGGCTTTCATTCCGGAAACTCCCGCATCTTCCTGGATTCCTGGCTTGACGGGAATCTTTAGTCAACCCACTCCTTAGGCTGTCGCAGTACCGTCTTCAGGTTGGTCGGTTGGAAAACACCTCCTGGTTCCATCTCCTACGTGTCAGCGGCGAGCTGCTAAGCGCACTATTTCAGTTTGTCACCCAGCCTCTGTCATCTTCCACCGTGGGAGTCCTAATAAGGAGTAAGATCGCGCGTCTACGTGTTGCCTACGCCTATTCTTGGCGCTTCTTTCGGGACTTCCGTTGGCTGCGAACTCCAACTCTCCTATGCGCTAGACTGGACGTCGGGTGAAGTCACTCGCTGGGGACCCAACTTGCCTGGCAGCGTTGCCTGGTGGCACCTGGGCCGGTGCTTTACCGACTCGCCGCCTACAACCCCCCGACAACACTATTTTTTGGCCCGGCCCTGCCGCCGAATACAGGGGATCACGGATGTCTTCCCATCGGAGAAAGAAAGCGGAGATTCCTTCCTCTCATCGACCTTACCGACTGCCCCAGCATCGACAACCTGACTGCAGTTACCAGGCCTCCCCGGGGCCAAGTCTATCCCCTGTCCATCTCACGTGCAGTACATCAAGCCGTTGTCTGAAGATATTCGGAAGGAAAGAACTCAGTAGGGTTCTTTACGGGAAATCTTATCTCGCAGGGGGGGATTCTTCTTGTGGAAAGCCAAGGACGGCCACCCTGCGACCATGCATTGATTAATCGGGGTCTTAATAAGATCTCGGTGAAGAATCGGTCTCGCTTTGCCTTGAGTCCTGAGCTTTTGATCGCTTACAGGGTGCGAACATCTTCTCCAAATTGGGAATTAAAGGGGTGCATATAATCTTCTCATCGCATCCGGAGGGCGATGAGTGGTAGCGGCTTTTTATTAACACCAGGGACAGGCCCTTCAATATACCTTGGTCATTGCCTTTCGGCCTTTGTAATGCCCCAGCCGTTTCTCAGGATTCGTGAACGACTTCTTCTGGGATCTCTTGTATACGTGTGCTCGTAGTGTACCTGGGATGTACATCCTTGCGTCTATCGTCTGACTTGGAGACTCACGTGTTCACGCGTCCGCAGGTTCCTGAGTGCCTCCGGGCCCCAACGCATTTAACGCTAAGCTTGGGAAAGTGTTCTGTCACCAGACCTGCTGCCATTCTGGGAATATATTATCATGGACCAAGGGTTGCAGATTGACCCACGCTAAGCTGGTTGCTCCGTCCTGCAATGGCCTGCCTGTTGGTCTTCCGGGGCTATACAAGCCTATCCTGGGGATCTGTATATATTTACGGCTCAGTTAATTCAAGACACGGGTGGCCCTTCTGTGGCGCACGAAAAAGATGCTAATCCACGAAAGTGGCCACCACCGAGGCCGAGGAAGCTTTCGAGTTTGAGGTCTCGCTTTTGCTCTCGCTTCATCCTGTCCAGCCGGACACCTTTCTAAGCCGTTTGCACTTGAAGTTGACGCACTCGTCGGTCGGGAGTCTCGGTCGCGGGAGGTCCTCACGCAAAAGGGGCCAACGCGGGAAAACAGTCACCTGCGGCTTATTTTCAAACTTTTCACCGGCGGAAGGAATATTCGAATCGGAGATCCAGGTGAAGGTTGTTAGCCCATCAAGCTAGACCTGTGAAGAATGGGTTCTCTACTGGAGGGTAGCTCGGCATCCCAATCAGTATCTATTTGACACACAAAATACCTCAGTACTCCACGAACGGCCCAGGACTCAAACCACGCCAGGACTAGATGGTACTCATTTTCTCCCGATTTGATTTCCCAATCCACTTCCGTCCGGACACGGACACGCATGTGAAGGCGGACTGCGTTATCTCGCGCTTCCAGCTTATGTGGGCGGAGCAGACAACATCCCCGGGCACTCATACCCCAGGAGGGTCTATCATAACTCATCTGCCCACGTCGCGAACCTACCGGAATGTCCGCTTGGGACAGACATAACGTTCCGGGCCCCGCACGCCGCTGGGGACGATCTGAAGAGGGCGGCTATTGCCCGTTTGTGGTTGGTACATCCGGCGCCAGAAAACCACTCTACCTTATCTCGCCGGTTCTCACTGGTGGCCGGACCTCGCTAGGGTCGTTAAGGACTTTGTTTGAGGCCTGTGTTCACCTGTTCCGTAAACAAGAACACCTGTCACATGGCAGTCGGGCTCCTGCTTCCTTCTGCCATACCTACTAAGACCCTGGTCGCATGTGGCAATGGATTTGATAACCGATTTCCCCCATCCTCTGGTATCACGTGATTGGGTGCTACAGATCGTTTTTCTAAGTTGGCTCATTGTGTCCCACTGACGGGGTATGCCCTCGGACCCTGCCCAGAGCCTGGCTAACCTATTTTTTCACCAATCCTTTCGCACTCAACGGGATGCCCCCTGCAAATTGTGTCTCCTGATCGCGGAGTCCAGTTTGTCTCCAAATTCTGGAGGGCCACCTATGTTTCTGTTGCAGGGTTAAGCTGATTTTTCTCGCCTATCACCCCCAGACTGAATCGGCCTAGTGAAAGGGAATAACCAGGTCCTGGGGACCTACTTGCGCCACTTGGCTCGGCACGCCCGAGATGGACTGGGCTGACTACTCCCACTGGGCAGAATTTTCCTTACATTTCCCGAGATTCCGACCAGTTCAGGCGGCGGGCCTCTCCTTTCCTATCATTCGTGTACAGGCACTGCATCCCCGCCTCTCTACCCAATGCCCTTCTCAGTCCGAAGACGAAGTTCTGCTTGCAGATAACTGAGTCCCGCGACACCACCGAGGACTATTTGGGCCCGAAAAGCCAGTCTTGCTCCCGTGCTTCTGGCACGCATGGAAAGGCTCAGGGGTAAGAAGAAGGAGCCCTCCCTGTTTTTTCTCTGGCGAATATAAGTTTGGCTGCTGCAAGATCGTGTCAGGGCTTACAGATCCACAATCTCTACAATTGGGTACCCTGCTACATTAGGGCTTTGCGCGTGTCGAGACGTCCTAACACAACCTTGGCCTATCAAATCCCGGCATCCCGCCTCTATGCGTATCCCGAAACTCCCTTTCATGTGTGCGATTCTCAAACCCTTCGGCCAAACCGTTTTTCTTCGTAATGCTGCCCCCTCCATCCCTGTGGTGGATACTACTGTAGTATTACAAGTGAAGGAGATCTTGGATATTGTAGGTGTCAGGGTGTCAAGCGCATACCTTTTCGTCGAGTGGAGTGGAAGGGGTTCGGGGCACTCGAGGAAAGGTAAGGGGCGCCGAGGACAACATCCCTGGACACGTCAACTCATTCTGAGGTTTCCTCAGGGTGGGAGAGGGGGAGGCTAAGGGGGGGGGGGTGGGGTAAGTGTTAACGCGCGGCACCGCAGACGTTTGTCCGGGCTGCGGGCGCGCTCTCTCCACGACCCCCACTACGTGTGAGAGTAGTGCGCGTGTGGCGGCCCGGTCCGTGACCCTGGACCGTGTGTTGATGTGCGCTCGCCACTCACGCGCCGTGATGACTTACCCGGCCCGCTCCTGATCTGGACGCCGCTCTTGCAAGGCTAGGACCGGGCGCGCTCCCGTTCTATAGGGCACAGCCCCGGCGCGCGCCTTCTCTCCTAAAGGGCAGTGCGCCGGTAATTGGCTGATTGCCGGTCACTGCTGATCCTATATATTGGTCCTTCCGGCCCGCCTTGCTGGGATCTTAGTGCCTCTGCGCCCTTAGAGAGAAAGCGTTTCGTCCCTTGTTTGCGCTTATACGGGTATCCAAGGGACGTTTCTCGTTCCGTTTCTGACCAACGAAACTCTGCCGCCTGTATCCTGACCTTTTGCAGTCCCTGAATACGCCTCAGCCTCACGATTCTGTACCACGCTTATCCTTCGGCAACCACGCAAGCAAGTCCCGCCAGTGGGAAGACCCTGGTAGTCTCTCGCCGCAGCAAGTCCATCCGCTTTGCGGGGGTCTGGTGAAAACGTGATTTCTACCTTAGATTCAGTTCCTGGCGTGGGCTTCCCACATCCTCTTGCCCGGTGGCCCAGCGGATCTCACATTCCAACTGCCGTTACAATCTGCACTTTTTTGCTCATGCTAAGAATCTGAATACCAAGGCATTATGGGAAAGGTGTGCTCTACACTGTATGGAGTGGCAAATACCCCGAAACGGCTGTTGCATCGTGATGATTGATACTGGCTTGGACTAATATTCCTTTTCGCTTCTTAAAGATTCCGATGAATCAGAAGCAAATTGAGGATTTGTTACAACCGAGGGGCATGGCGCTTCCCAGCTATTTCCATAATTGCTTGTGATCGTTCCAAGAGGAGGAAACCAGCCAAAAAGATAAAATCTAGAAAAAGAATGGGATCTGTACTGAATCCTATCCTTGACCCCCACAAAAGCTTCATGCCTGAAGTGACCCTGCAGGATATGGATAGTTCATAACGCTGCACAGTAGGATTAGGGAAAAGTAGAACGCTACAACTGCAAGGGACAATTCTCCAGGTGGTAGCCCTCTGCCCCTACTTCCCTGTCCAAAGAGATCGGTTCTCGTAACGTTGGCTCCTATACCCTGTTCGGTACACTTAGTCTATAAAACCACTATAATTGGGCACTGTATGGCCGTAATTGTCTTTAGAACAGTGTACACTGGTATTCTACCATATTATGGTCCGTGTATGGAGGTTAATTATACAGTCTGCAGCGCATTAGTACATGGTGTCTACCACTATATGGAGGTAATATCCCAGTTGGTAGAGCCTGTGTTAGATAGTAACTAATTAATTCTTGGTCACTGTTTGGAGGTAATATCCCGTTGCAGAGCCCTTGTGTTACTCCACTGGTACTACTACTATCATGGTCACGTATGGAGGTAATAACCAGTCTACAGAGCCTATGTAAACTGGTTTCTACCACTGTATGGAGGTAATATATAAAGCCTTCAAAAAGTCTGGTACACTGTGTATACCCCACTATTTTGGATATTGGTGAGCATGTGTACTCGGTTTAGGTTCAAGGCATAGTTTGGCCAGACTCTCCAGTTCCTCAGCTTTCTTCCAGGTCATACCACAGTTTTTGGTGTAGTAGGCATGACTTGTGAAAGGGGAGGGTGTGGCTTTATATAACGGCGTGTGGTTATTTAAATTTGGAATCTACTCAACTATCTCTGCAAGGTCATTTTCAAAAGTTGGCAATTATGCTTAACAACAATATGACGTACTCATACGTCAAATGTTTGTAAGGGTTATATTGCTCCTTTTATTCTATATGTATCATGCTGACATTTGGAGAGCCCTCATGGTTTTTTCCTCAGTGTGGCTAGAAAACAGTATTGGGGAGTGTTTATTTATAATACTATTTTTTCAGGCTTTAGCTGATTTCGTTGTAGGTTTCTTTTTTCTATTTTTAATGCCAAATTGTTCAGTAATGGGGATTGAAGACCGTTCCCTCCATTACTTTTACTGGGGCTTGGTGATTAGCAGGCCAGTATTGTTGGTCCACTAACGGCCATGACAATAAACTCCCCTTTCACTAATACTGTAACAATTGCACCCTAGGCTATGGGACGAGCCATGAAAACTCATCAAAAGCTGATGTCATCTCATGTATGAACTAGGTGTTCAGGCTAAAGCTGTCCGACATGGTTGCCGCAGGAGGAACACAAACCTCACGGCCGGGGTATCGCTTGTGAAGATAAACATCCACGCATTTTATTGATATGAAAGTATAAAACACAGCAATTCGCTCTTGTTCACAGCTCTCTCATGTAATGGTCTGCTTCTGGGATGGCTGGGGGCTGGTATTTTTCGGTTGAAAAAAGCCCAATATCCATGGATCTTCCCATCCTGATAGTTTTAGGCTGCAGCTGCTAGTTTAACCTCAGCTGGTTATGAAAAATGGCATTACCGCATTAGTGTTGCAGAATAGTGTATAAATGATTGCACCATCTAGTGTTCATACACCTTAGGATTAAAATACAATAAAGGTAAAAAAAAAACACAACAGGTAACATCAGTATCCGGCGACACTGATCAGTCCCCCAGCTCTAATGTGTGACTCTACAAATATTGATACCACCGGTCCGCTGTATTTTACCCTTGTGCCGCCATGTTTGTCTTGAGATTGCGTCTGTTGAAAGTTTTAGTTTTGTCATCACACACAAGAAAATAGGATTCAACACTGGTGAACTTTATTTACAAAGAATCCACAGTGACAAAATAAGACAATATAATATGGCAGTCATAGCGACTCAAACAATACACCAAGAGGATTTTACCCATCCCCGAAGGCGCCGGAGTGGTTACAACTTCCATGTGAGGGCAGGGACCTCCGACATTTTAGATTTATATATAAAAATATGCCATCAAAATGATTTGGACAATCAGACGCTTAGAATATTATTTACAGAAAGGCAACATACCATCCGCTCCTATGTACAATACACAAGGGATAGTCCATAGTTTTACTCCACACATCCCGAAAAAATTATGTTCTGTAACCCCGTAAGTGCTGGAGGGGGTTAATTACAGTGCAAGACATAGCAGCACTGGCAGAGTTTACTGGGAACATCATTATCTGCAGCACTGGAGAGCACCGGTGGGCAGACCGGCCATGGGACACGGGATTACCTCTGTGGAAAAATGGCCGCAAGTGTCACAGATGGGCGGCTTTAATTAAAAATCAAAATTACATAGAAAAACATTTCACAATAAGACTGGGTGACAATCAATATAGCTATAGACAGATCAGTATTAATAGGGATGTATCACTGTGCAACTTGGTGTGTGCAAAGCGCACCATATTGAAAGTCATCCCTCCTGCCTAATATTTACTGGAGACTTACATTTTACGGTGAATACTTAAAAAAAAACAAAGAAACTAAAAAAAAAAACACAATTAGGAGCAATAGGAGGATTTTCCTCCACTAACTAGCCTGTGCTGCAGGGAGTAAATTTACTTATTAAGAGAAATAATTGGTGCAGTATTGGGACTTTCTTCCACTATCTAGCCCAGGCATCCTCAAACTGCGGCCCTCCAGCTGTTGGGAAGCTACAGCTCCCATCATGCATTTGGGAGTTGTAGTTTCCCAACAGCTGGAGGGCCGCAGTTTGTGGATGCCGGATCTTGCCTATGCTGCAGGGAGCAAATGACCGTCTCTAAACAAAATAATTGGGTGCGGTATTGGGACTTTCCTCCACTATCTTGCCTATGCTGCTTGAAGTAAATTATTTACTTACTAAGCAAAATAATTGGCCGACTTGTTAGGATTATCCTCCACTATATGGTTTATGCTGCAGGGAGTAAAAGGTTGTTCTCTTTAACAAAAAACAAAAAAAAATGTTGTAGTATTGCGATTTTCCCCCACTATCTAGCCTGTGCTGCAGGGAGTAAATTATTTACTTAAGAAAAATAATTGGTGCAGTATTGGGATTTTCCTCCACTCTTTAGCTTTTGCAACAGAGAGTAAATGATTTACCTATTAAGCAAAATAATTGGTGCAGTATTGGGATTTTCCTCCACTATCTAGCCTATGCTGCAGGGAGTAAATGACTTTCTCTAAACAAAATAATTGGGTGTGGTATTGGGATTTTCCTCCACTATCTAGCCTATGCTGCAGGGAGTAAATGATCTACTTATTTAGCAAAATAATTGTGTATGGTATTAGGATTTTCTTCCATTATCCAGCCTATGCTGCAGGGAGTAAAGTACTTGGTCTTAAGGGTAGGAATAGACTGAGCAATTATGGTGAAGCTGTAACCGCTGCAGCACCCAGCAGCAGCGATTTTATTTTAATAAGCAGGTCAACGTCCACAAAACTGTATGGCCATTAACAAGCCAGGAACACTGTGGAACAATGACGCTTAACAGTTACACGAGCTTGCGGGTGTTGACCTGCAAATCCAAGCGGCCACTTATTAAGCTAATCATTGGTACTTTGTCACAATGGTTCTTGGCCGTCTCAAGACCGTGCCGTGACTACTCTGTGTATTGCTCCCTTTAAACTACAGTACTGGGATTTTCCTCTACTTCCTAGCCTAGGCTGCAGAGAGTAAATGACCACATGTTCTTTCTTCAGTGTTCAGCTGTAATAAGTCAGAATCGGTTTATTATACAGCGGAACAGACAATGGGGCTTACACCCCACATATTCTAATGCTTTATTTTACCTTTCATATATAAGAACCACATTTGCTTGCCAGATGCATTTATGAATTGAACGTACCTTTAAATCATTAGCGCCGCCAACCTTTATAAGGGATGGACCATGTTATACGTACAACTTTGCAATTCACTTTCTTCAACTAGCTGAACTCCTCAACCAACCAACAGAAACGTTTCCATTCTCAATCTCTATGTCCCCCCCCCCCCCAACAACCTTATAGTTGACCCTTTGCTCGCCCCCATAAACCTAAGTAACTTATCTGATGCTCTCTCTCTCTCGTTTGTACTCTAAACAGGACTCTCTAGCATACATACTGTACCATGTCCCATATACATCCTAGTCAGGTCAACTTGGTTCTATTTGGACATGTGATAGTGGACGTGGGCCCCTCGATAGTAATGAGAGTACCCCAACCCCCTGCCAATCTTGAGAACAAAGGGCGGGTCCTGGTGCCCATTTTAGTGGAGAGGAGGCAGTACACCAGTCTATAGAATACAATGGAAAGATCAACGTGCCTATAGCCGCATATGGTATGTGGTCATATCCCAACCCCAGGGTGGATCCCCTTCATTCTGAGCAGCAGGAATAGGGGGGGGTTTTGGTGACTAAATTCATACTAGTCCCATTTACATAGCGTAAGGCCTGCAGGAATCTCAAGGGCCACAGATACAGCCGATAGGGTCCTAAAGGGTCACAGGTTGCTGTTCGTTTTACAGGAAGAACTAAAGCATAATGAAAAATTCTGTAACTTTATATTTTGCTCTCGAGTATCATATTCAAATTCTGCTTGCTGTCAGAGAATGGAAACACTCCTTTTTACACCAAAGGCTGAAAGAACTTTCTAACCTAGTATTTCTCACAGCTGAGGGTTTGCTTCATTGTTTTCAGCCGCTAAACATTAATAATGAATGCTCCCATTCACTGGCAGCAAGCAGAGATCTTAAAAATAATAATAACTAGACACAGTCTAGAAGTAAGACTGTCTTTGTTGCCTCATAGAATCCAACAGTTCAGCTACTTTGATGCATTGTGCAAGATATACGGTTAACACTGATCATCTAGTGTAGAGCTAAACTTCCCACAATGCATCACAGCAGAAGAAGCAGGAAAAGGTGAGCCTGAGAGAGAACTGGAAAGCAGCTGGGATTCTAAATGCAGCTTTGGCTGTGACTAGAGAGTAAGAAATAAAATGAATCAAGAGAAGTACTTGCTCACTACTAGATGTAGACTGGTCTTGTAATGTAAAGGATATTACCTATTTTCAGTATCGGATTATAACCTACGTGGAGTGAAGGGCTGATCTGTCAGATTTAAAGGGATAGTCCTTATTTTTACAGTTAGAGGGGGGTCCAGCTGTGAACTGCACACATGTATCTTTAAGGCATAAATAACCTGCATTGATTTTGGAGGAGACAAACTACCTCTCCAGAGTAGATGGGGAGCGGACAATTGCTGCTTCACGGCGCACAGTAGGACTTCCGCCGCCAGTTTTGCCCGTTCCTCCCAGTCACATCCAGAGCTGCAATCCTGATTCTTCTGCTTTACTGTTAGCTCTCAGGCTGAGGGCGGGGGGAGGGGGGACGAGCTTTTGAAGAGCGAACAGCAAAGCAGCAGACTCATAAATGCAGCTCTGGACGTGACTGGAGTATTAAATATATAAGCTCTAAACAAGATTAAGCTTGAGGCACATGAGGCCATGTGCGTTTTGTATAAAGGCTCCATTTAATTCTTATAATACAATGTATCGTAACTGTAAATACGTTATCACAGTGCTAAGAAAAGGTAACAGACACGTATGTAACGCACCCTGGTAATGGAGGGCCACACATAGGGTCAGACACCTCAAAAATGGCAACAGCGCTGAGATTCAGAGCAGATATTAGTATCATTGTAAGTCTGTACTCCACCAGACTTTTATATAAATACTTCTATTCCCCTGATCTTGACCTACATCCTGAATTATACTCCAGTCACACCCAAAGCTGCATTCATCAGATCGGCTTCAAGTGGTCATAGCATGTTCTGCTGTGCTGGATTGAGTACAGAAAGATGACAAAATATAACACAATACACTTCACTGCACTATGGGAGATTTTTTGTGGGTACAAGGTCTAGTTATTTTTTTTTTCTCCCAAGGCCTGAGAGCTAACAGCAAGGCAGCAGAATGGTGAATGCAGCTCTGGATGGGACTGGAGTATAATATATTTAAAGCTCAATACATTATTAAACTGTAGTACAGACCACTAGAACTAGTTCAATTTTGCAGAGCAAGATCTAGTAAGATTTTTTTTCCTCTAAGCCTGAGAGCGAACAGTAAAGCAGCAGAATCATGAATGAAGCTCTGGATGGGACTGGAGTATAAAATATTTAAAGCTCAATACATGATTAAGCTATAGTACAGATCATGGACACTAGAACTAGTTCAATTTTGCAGAGCAAGATCTAGTAAGATTTTTTTTCCTCTAAGCCTGAGAGCTAACAGTAAAGTAGCAGAATCATGAATGCAGCTTTGAATGCGACTGGGAGTATAAAATATTTCAAGCTCCAAGATTAAGCTAGAGTACAAGAGCTTGGAGACTAGAAATAGACTGTGAAAACCAAATTCTTTTTACACCTGTAATTATATTGTATTTTCTATTGATCTTTTAAATATTTCATAGTAAAGGAAAATCCAAAGCTGCCATAATGATTCTGCTTCCTTCCAGTTAACTCTCAGGCTGTCAAAAGAAACACTCATTACATCTTGCTAGTACATGGTTGATCATAGTTCTAGTTGTCAAGCTCTTAATCTTGTATTGAGATTTAATTATTGTATACTCCAGTCACAGCCAGAGCTGCACTATTGATTCTGCTGTCTTCCTGTTAACTCTCAGGCTATGGAAAGAAAATCTCACCAGGCCTTGCTAGTACATGGTCGAACATACCCTAATTTTGTCCTAATTCTAGTTTACAAGTTCTGTACTGTAGCTTAATCTTGTATAAATATTTTATACTCCCAGTCACATCCAGAGCTGCATTCCTAATTCTTTTGCTCCCTAAGAGCTAAGATTTTTTTCCACTCAGCCTGAGAGCTAACAGCAAAGCAGCAGACTCATAAATGCAGCTCTGAATGTGACTGGAGTATTAAATATATAAGCTCTAAACAAGATTAAGCTACAGTACAGAGCTTGGAAACTAGAACAAAATTAGAGTATCTTCGACCATGTACTAGCAAGGTTTTGTGAGATTTTCTTTCCACAGCCTGAGAGTTAACAGGAAGACAGCAGAATCAATACTGCAGCTCTGGATGAGACTGGAGTATAAATATTTAAAGCTCAATACAAGATTAAGTCACAGTACAGAGCTTGAAAACTAGAACTGTGCTCGACCACGTACTAGCAAGGTGTAATGAGAGTTTCTTTTGACAGCCTGAGAGTTAACAGAAAGGCAGCAGAATCAATATTGCAGCTCTGTCTGACTGGAGTATATACTTAAAGCTCAATACAAGATTAAGTAACAGTACAGAGCTTGAAAACTAGAATTAGGACAAATCAGCAGAGTACAGAGCTAAGATTTTTTTCCACGCAGCCTGAGAGCTAACAGCAGACTCATAAATGCAGCTCTGGATGTGACCGGAGTATTACATATATAAGCTCTAAACAGGATTAAGCTACAGTACAGAGCTTGGAAACTATAACTAGGACAAAACTAGCAGAGTATGTTTGTCCATGTACTAGCAAGATTTTGTGAGATTTTCTTTCCACAGCCTGAGAGCTAACAGTAAAGCAGCATAATCAATACTGCTGCTCTGGATGAGACTGGAGTATACAATATTTAAAGCTCAATACAAGATTAAAGTCACAGTACAGAGCTTGAAAACTAGAACTGTGCTCGACCACGTACTAGCAAGGTGTAATGAGATTTTCTTTTGACAGCCTGAGAGTTAACAGAAAGACAGCAGAATCAATATTGCAGCTCTGTCTGTGACTGAAGTATACAAAATTTAAAACGCAATACAAGATTAAGTAACAGTACAGAGCTTGAAAAATAGAATTAGGACAAATCAGGAGAGTATGCTCGACCATGTACTAGCAAGGTGTAATGAGAAATTCTTTTGACAGCCTGAGAGTTAACTGGAAGGCAGCAGCATCATTATGGCAGCTCTGGATTTGACTTTAGTTTGAAATATTTAAAAGATCAATAGAAAATAATACAATTAAATTACAAAGTTACTCAACATTCTAGGAGGATTATATCCGGATATAAATGATAAAATCAGGCTCAGGAGGTGACACTTTAACTAAAATATGAATTTATGTAAAATCTGGGCTCTTGGCCATAAATGGGGCTCAGGGTATCCAGGATTTTGCTGCATCATCCTCTATATAATGATGACTTTTTGCTCCAAAAAACAGATTCTTCTCCGGTGATGTATAATAAAATGGCGCAAAAAAAAGGGCGACTTGGATAATGCAGCAGGATCCTCCCATAATTTTGAGGTCCTGATAATCTGGCATCCGCTGGACCATCAGATATTCTGAACTCATGGATAGTCACATATAAAGATATAAAGAGTATTAGGATTCTGCTGTTTCGTACCAAATGGGCCACTCCTGCAGAGCCAGAACATTGAATTCCATGCATAGATAGGAATATTGTGATCAGCGAGGGTCCGGCCAAAGGCCCCCTATCAATGCTAGAGACCTTATTCCTCTCCATACATACTCCATGGCCCCATGCAGGCGGCTCCACGCGATATCCATCACATACATTGTATGCGCTACAATCACAACAGTGTGGAGTCACTGCAAGAAGAGCAGCAGCTCCACCTAGTGTTGAATTCCGTTACTGCAACAACTTAAAAAAATAAAAATTTAAAGGGGATGTCTACTTTGCAAAAAAATAGCCTGTATTGGTTTAGAAAGGAATTGCATGTCGGAAAATGGTCTCTGAGTGCACTCAAAAGCTCCTAAGAAGCCATAAAGCAGGAGTTAAACCAAGCGGCATATGCTGACTGTGTGACAACTCACTTCGAGTCACTTGAGGTGATGCCGTCCCTAACCATTGACCGTGCTGGTGACTCTGAGGCCCCCATCAGTCAAGAATTTGGATTGTTTACATACCCTGTATCTGCCGAGGCTGTGATGTCATCACTGCGAAAAAAAATGTGTACATTCATGATATCCGTATCTTCTCTACAGTAACAATCCAGGTTGTACATACAAGGCACATTGTTTAAAGTCATCCAACCTATCACATACTGTATACGGAAAGACGCAGCAGCCATCCTCATGTCTATCTAATCATCTCTGTATCTTCAAAGAGGACCTGTCCGCTCTCCTGACGTTCTGCTAACCTCAGGAACATCCGTTCTTACACGTTCCTCTGTTATTCCTCCTGGAAATGTAGGAATATATTGACTATTGGGCACTACCATTCCTCCGTGTGTTCCTGAGCAGTTTGATACAGTCACGACTGGGCAGGCACACCCGCCTTATGGTGATAACCAGTTGTCCGTTTATTTCCAGGAGTAGTAATAGAGGGACAGTCCAGTTCTTTCATGGGGAATACGAGTACTGTCTAAAATAGACATATCAGGAGAAATGGTCCACGTTAATGCTTCCATACATGGATATCAGATCTTATCAAGTTGAAGCAATGGGTAGCTCTTCACCCACATAGGGACTACAAGTCTCAGCAACCCCCGTCAACCTAAAAGGACCACCGCTTGCTCCTAAGAGATTGAATTTGGTCTCTCTAAACCCAAAAAAGGTTAGTACTGGGTGTCTTGAGTCGCTAAGAATCTTACCCTCCCCTTTGTCCATCTCAAGACGTAGAGATCAGGAATACATGTGATCCTTTTTACCACACTAAAAAATATTAAAACTTTTCAGAACACAAGTTTTTTTTTCACTTGACAATAAATAAGAACAATAAAAAAAAAAATTAAAAAAAACAAACAAAATAAAGGCCAGCCGGGCCGGCAACACTTATACACAGTTTATTTATAGCCACAGAATCGGAGTGAACAGTCAGACCCTCCGAACGCTCGGTCCCATTGGGCGTGACCATGGGTGATCCCGACGACTTATGGTGCCTGTAGGCAACGCGGACAGAGAAGGAGACCCAAAAGCACTGACAGACAGCACAAAGACGTGTGGACGGAGTCACCGCTCACTCCCCAGTGGTTAATACCGTTTGTAGACTTCGAAGGTGCCAAGAGCCAGTGATCGGCCATAGAGAACCCACCAAGGACATCTTACAGTTCCCACCATCTTAAGGATTCGGCTGTAGGCACATGAGAGTACCGAGATAGATGTATCACCATCACTGTGAAAACTTTGGCAATCGCGCCCCTCTCGTACCGCCCCGAAACTTCCATGCTTGGTTCATGGTCTCTTTGGACTGAGGGTCCCTCGGGCTCATCGTAAACCTCTCTAGAGTTGGCTCCTGGAAGCTGTGTCATGGAGATGTTGGATGGGCGATGGAGGTGTGTGCATGGAATACGTCAAAAGACAAAGCCAAAGACTGAGTTATGGGCAGCAGCGACGTTAGAAGAGGGTCAGAGTACTGACCGGTGGGCTCCTCACACCCTCCATAGCAGCAAGTGGTTGGTGCTGTCATCTCTGCCCACGGTCTCGCTGCTGTTGGTGAGCCTGAAGTCCTCGTAGCCGTCTCCTCCGCTGATGACCAGGAGCTTGGATTTCGGCCGATGTCGGGTGGAATCTCTCTTTTCTGTGTCGAATGTTGGTTCATTGCCTGATGAGAAGAAGGACGTTAGGACCAGAATGATCAAAGTCTGATACTTGGGGTAGAAGAACACCAACCCATGGGGCAGCACCGTGGCCCACTGACCCATGGGGTAGCACACTGACCCATGGGGTAGCACCCTGACCCACACTGACCCTTGGCGTAGCACCATGACCCACTGACCCATGGGGCAGCACCCTGACCCACTGACCCATGGGTTAGCACCCTGACCCACACTGACCCATGGGGTAGCACCATGACCCACACTGACCCATGGGGTAGCACCCTGACCCACACTGACCCATGGGGCAGCACCGTGACCCACTGACCCATGGGGCAGCACCCTGACCCATGGGGTAGCACCCTGACCCACACTGACCCATGGGGTAGCACCCTGACCCACACTGACCCATGGGGTAGCACCACGACCCACACTGACCCATGGGGTAGCACCACGACCCACACTGACCCATGGGGTAGCACCACGACCCACACTGACCCATGGGGTAGCACCACGACCCACTGACCCTTTGAAAAGATAGATTATTGGTACAAAAGTAGTGTTGTGCGTCAATTTGGCACAAACCACAACAAATCGAATTTAGCCGGAATGTCGTCAATCCCCAGCAAAGAATCCTTGGGTATTCGGACTGGCAAAACGAGGTACATTATCCATCAGATTCCACGTCGAATAAAATTTCCGGTCCACATTGGAGAAACAATGGACCTCATTTTGATGGTCTGACTGGCCAATGATTGGTTGCCAGGGATGATAACCTTCTGGCAAAATTTAGCTTGTTACTATTCGAACTGGACCTGAAGCCAAAGCGCAATGCTAGACAATTAAGTAGATAAAAATTGCCCGATGACACATGGGGTAAGACCACATCACTCACAGGGGTGATACCACAATGGCCCATAGACACTACGGGTGACATATCAATGGCTCAAAAGGGTTGTCTCACTACAAAGATTAGCTTTCAACATGTAGGGAACGTTAAATGAAGACTTTTCCCAAATACATTGCTTTGTTTATTTTTGCTTTGTTGGAGAGATGCGAGATTGTATCTGCTCTGAGTGCACACAAATTTCTCTGGTTACCATCCTGCTCTCCCCTTCTCTCTCTACTATTTGCCTTATCTGACAGCAAGCAGTAACGTCACCACAGGTCGGCACACAGGACGCCGGTAGCTTGAGAACAGAGTGTGTTATCTCTAATAAACAAAGGACACGGACTACTTTTGTTTTCTTTGAGCTCTGAAGCGCTCTGCTCCATAGATAACATCTCCTGCTCTTATGTCAGTGCAATTGGAAGAGCAGTGAATATGCTAATCACTGCTAAAGAAGCACCCACAGCCTGACCAGGAAGACACAAGAAGCATGAATGTAAAACGGCTTGTGGCTCTTGTGGTGACAACATTGGTAAAAAAAAAGTAGCGTTACGCTTTGGATTTGGGTTTGGCCTAAACCAAAGCAAGACTAATTCTGCCAAATCGTCGTCATCCCCGGCAACCAATCATTGGCCAGTCATTCTGTCCAAACCAATTGTACTACTCATCAGATGCAGGTGGGGTCTTGCGTCCAATAAGAATCCAGTCCACATCTAATGAGTAATACACCTCGTTTTGAAAGTCTGACTGGCCAATAAGTGGTTACCAGGGATGATTATGTTCTGACAAAATGTGGCTCTTTTCACCTGAATCCAAAGCCGAGTAGACACAAATATGGCCGAGTAGACACAAATATGGCCCGCTCAGACACAAATATGGCCGAGTAGACACAAATATGGCCGAGTAGACACAAATATGGCCCGCTCAGACACAAATATGGCCCGCTCAGACACAAATATGGCCCGCTCAGACACAAATATGGCCCGCTCAGACACAAATATGGCCCGCTCAGACACAAATTAGCCGTCAGACACAAATATGGCCCGCTCAACACAAATATGGCCCGCTCAGACACAAATATGGCCCGCTCAGACACAAATATGGCCCGCTCAGACATGGAGTAACCACAACAGCCCAAGGACACTCAGGGTGACCTATCAATGGCGTAAGGACATTAAGGTTAACACAAAAATGGTCCATGAACCCTTGTGGTGAAAACATTGGCCCAAAGAGAATTGGAATGACAAAAAAAGTCCAATGGGCTCTTTGTGTGACACAACAATGGTCCATGGCAAATTACGAAGACACCAATGGCCACGGACACTAAAGATAGCGGCCCACTCAGGGTCACAGAGGGCCACTTGTTAACCTTCTAGAGTAAAGCTAAAATGATGGTCAGACAGCGGATTACAATATCGATTCACCTGTGACATTGTCAGTGCCAAATCAGCGTTGTATCCCCGTCAGATATTCAGCACTTCTAAGCGAGGTAGATTTTCTGCGTCCTATATGCAGTATTGGCGGCACGGAAAACACCTCAAAGAACGTATAATGGAGGTCTGTTTACCGCCGGATTGGACACGGATTCTTCGGAGGTAGATTCAGCGCAATATCTGGCCCTAAATCCGCTGTGTGTGCGTATCCTAACTCACAGCTGTTATAATCCATAGGGATACACTTAGGAGAAAGTAAGGGTATGTTCACACAGATTATTCGAATGCTGTTTGGACGCTGATTTTTCAGCGTCCAAAACGGCATCAAAACCCTGTCTGATAGTTTGCGGATTTTTAACGCTGTATTCCCTATCACCTTAGCAAAGCGCCAATGATGAATGATAGAAACTAGCGCAATGATTGGTCGGTCCTGCACCTCTCACTGTTATATGGACTTCACTAGCCTTATTACTATACCCCCTTTCCCACCCACCTCCCCCTTTTTTTTTTTTTTTGCCGTTTCCCTTGTTCCTCTTCTTTCCCACCCTCTTTCCCCCTTCTGCTAGTGTATCATGTACGGACTATGGCCTTTCAGAGTTGTTTTGATGAGTAACATTTAGAATTATTTTTTGATTAATATATGCGCCTACAGCTATGCATGCCTTTGTAAGGTTGATTTGTGTCTTGATTGTCAATAAAGCCATGTTGAAAAAAAAAAAAAAATCTTACAAATATAATATAATAAAAAAAGAAAAATGTAAAAAAAAAAAAAAAAAAACCCTCGTCTGAAACGCGCTTCTTCAGAAGAGGTTTTAGATGCATTTCTCGGAGCATTTTTGGACAGGGTTTTGGGCAAGGTTTTCAAAACCGTTTTTACCCATACAAATTAATAGACGGCAAAAACCGCGCCGAAAAACGCAGAGAAACGCGTCTAAAAATGCACCGAGGGTTTGAAGCTCTCCAATAACTCCTATAGGGATTTTCAGCGTTGTAAACAGTTCAAGAATTGACCTGACGTTTCTTTGACAGCTGTTTTGGGTGCTGAACAAGGAGCGCCTAAAATGAGCGTAAAAACCTCATTGTGTGTGAACAACACTGTCTTATACAGGAATCAATGAAAATGAACTGGGGGCATTTTGGAGGCTTTTTATATGCAGTTTTGGAAATGGAAATGCTCTGAAACCAGAATCAAAATCAACCATGTGAACACACCCTAAGGGGCCGTTCACACCACGTTTTTGGATCCGATTTTGGATCCGTAAATCGCATCCAAAAACGCTGCGTCGATTTGGATCCAAACACGTATTCAGCATGAGCTGTTTTGTTTGGATGCAGCAGGATCGCTCCTATAGTTTATTATAGAGGGGAGCTGTGTGATTGGATGTGTGTTGGATGCAGCAGGATCGCTCCCTATAGTTTATTATAGAGGCAGCTATGTGTTGGATGCAGCAGGGTCGCTCCCAATAGTTTATTATAGAGGCAGCTGTGTGTGTTGGGTTGTGTTGGATGCAGCAGGCTCGCTCCCTATAGTTTATTATAGAGGCAGCTGTGTGTTTGGATGTGTTGGATGCAGAGGATCGCTCCCTATAGTTTATTTTAGAGGGAGCTGTTTTGTTTGGATGCGTTTTGGCGCAGCAGGATCGCTCCCTATAGTTTATTATAGAGGCAGCTGTGTGTTTGGATGTGTTGGATGCAGCAGGATCGCACCCTATAGTTATTATAGAGGCAGCTGTGTGTTTGGATGTGTGTTGGATGCAGCATGATCGTCCCCAGAGTTTATTATAGAGGCAGCTGTGTGTTGGATGTGTTGGATGCAGCAGGATCGCTCCCTATAGTTTATTATAGAGGCAGCTGTGTGTTTGGATGTGTGTTGGATGAAGGGAGGATCGCTCCTATAGGTTATTATAGAGGGAGCTGTGTGTTTGGATGTGTTGGATGCAGCAGGATCGCACCTATAATTTATTTAGAGGCAGCTGTGGGGTTTGGATGTGTTGGATTTCAGCAGGATCACTCCTATAGTTATTATAGAGGCAGCTGTGTGTTTGGATGTGTTAGATGCAGCAGGGTCGCTCCCTATGTTTATTATAGAGGCAGCTTTTGTTTTTGGATGTGTTGGATGCAGCAGGGGTCGCACCCTATAATTTATTATAGAGGCAGCTGTGTGTTTGGATGTGTTGGATGCAGCAGGATCACTCCCTATAGTTATTATAGAGGCAGCTGTGTGTTTGGATGTGTTGGATGCAGCAGGGTCGCTCCCTATAGTTTATTATAGAGGCAGCTGTGTGTTTGGATGTGTTGGATGCAGCAGGATCGTCCCTATAGTTTTATTTAGAGGCAGCTATGTGTTGGATGCAGCAGGGGCGCCCCCTATAGTTATTATATAGGCAGCTGCGTGTAAGGATGTGTTGGATGCAGCAGGGGGTCGTCCCTATAGTTTATTATAGAGGCAGCTGTGTGTTTGGATGTGTTGGATGCAGCAGGATCGCTCCCTATAGTTTATTATAGAGGCAGCTGTGTGTTTGGATGCAGCAGGGTCGCTCCCTATAGTTTATTATAGAGGCAGCTGTGTGTTTGGATGTGTTGGATGCAGGGGGGTCGCTCCGTTTTAGTTATTATAGAGGCAGCTGTGTGTTTGGATGTGTTGGCGCAGCAGTATGCGCCCCATAGTTTATTTTAAGGCAGCTGTGTGTTTGGATGTGTGTTGGATGCGCAGGGTAGCTCCCAATAGTTTATTATAGAGGCAGCTGTGTGTTTGGATGTGTTGGATGCAGCAGGATCGCTCCTATAGTTTATTATAGAGGCAGGGTATGTGTTTGGGTGCCAGCAGGGTCGCTCCCTATAGTTTTTTTTAGAGGCAGCTGCGTGTAAGGATGTGTTGGATGCAGCAGGATCGCTCCTATAGTTATTATAGAGGCAGCTGTGTGTTTGGATGTGTGTTGGATGCAGCAGGATCGCTCCCTATAGTTATTATAGAGGCAGCTGTGTGTTTGGATGTGTTAGATGCAGCAGGATCGTTCCTTTAGTTATTATAGAGGCAGCTGTGTGTTTGGATGTGTTGGATGCAGCAGGGATCGCTCCCTATTTGTTTATTATAGAGGCAGCTGTGTGTTTTTGGATGTGTTGGATGCAACAGGGTCGCTCCTATAGTTTATTATAGAGGCAGCTGTGTGTTTGGAGTGTTGGATGCAGCAGGATCGCTCCTATAGTTTATTATAGAGGCATCTGTGTGTTTGGATGTGTGTTGGATGCAGCAGGATCGCTCCCTATAGTTATTAAAGGGGGCAGCTGTGTGTTTGGATGTGTGTTGGATGCAGCAGGATCGCTCCCTATAGTTTATTATAGAGGCAGCTGTGTGTTTGGATGTGTTGGATGCAGCAGGATCGCTCCCTATAGTTTATTATAGAGGCAGCTGTGTGTTTGGATGTGTGTTGGATGCAGCAGGATCGCTCCCTATAGTTTATTATAGAGGCAGCTGTGTGTTTGGATGTGTTGGATGCAGCAGGGTCGCTCCCTATAGTTTATTATAGAGGCAGCTGTGTGTTTGGATGTGTTGGATGCAGCAGGATCGCTCCCTATAGGTTATTATAGAGGCAGCTATGTGTTGGATGCAGCAGGGTCGCTCCCTATAGTTATTATATAGGCAGCTGCGTGTAAGGATGTGTTGGATGCAGCAGGGTCGCTCCCTATAGTTATTATAGAGGCAGCGGTGTGTTTGGATGTGTGTTGGATGCAGCAGTATTGCGCCCTATAGTTTATTATAGAGGCAGCTGTGTGTTTGGATGTGTGTTGGATGCAGCAGGATAGAAACCTATAGTTTATTATACAGCTCCTGCTGCGTCTTTCAGACCAAGAATTGACAGGACCATTCTTGTAACGGATCCGAAAGACGTAAAGAGACGCGCACCGGAGATCACTCGTCTGAACAACGATGCGTGTTTCAGATTAAAAGCAATGTAAATCACACTGCTCATTGTTAGATGCGTGTTTGGGTCCGTTTAGGGTCCGAGACACTGTTCTAAACACGTGTCTAAAAGCGTATGTTCACACGGACTCAACACGTCGTGTGAACATACCCTAAGGGTTATGTATGAAGGATTTTATAATTGTGTGACCCATACGGTTTCGAGTTGTCTATCGCCACCATCCTGCAGGACAGGCAGCCCTCACCTTGGTCTCCAGGTAATGGAAAGTGCACGTCAAAGCCCTCTGGTAGCTCCACAGATGTAAGGAACCGGACATGGCCAGTGTGTCCTTGAGAAAGTCCCACCGGGCTGATTGGACCCTTCAAAGAGCTAGTGCTGGAGGTGATGGTGAGCGTGAGGACCACTCCGGCACTGGTCCCTATCCACAGCAGATCCTTGCACGCCAGCAGAGCAGTGATCCTCAGACATGCCGACTTGTGCTGACGGATGATGGCATCGGAGCCTAGAGGGGAAGAGACCTCCTTAGTACATTAGCTGTAGGCTACGATGTAAGGCCAGACTCCGGTTTGGTGGTCCCGGCGGCCATTACCTGCTAGCATCTTGTGCACGGGTGGAGCGATATCCACCTCCGACAACTGCTCAAAGGTTGTGGCGTGATAAAGGCGAACCTGGGCGCTGCCCTGCAGAGCGATCCACATGCCCACGTTACTGGTGACCATACACGTGACGCAACGGTTCTGGTCCTGTCCAATGTGGAAGGTGTGCTGGAGGCGCAGGAGAAAAGAAGGACATGGACATGATGGAGACATCTCAAGCCAAGTGATGAACTGAGCTCCATCAGCTTATGAAGAACAGATATATGGACGTGGAGAGAAATTATTGGTTACTCATATGGCATCAAAATATCCAGCAGATTATAGACTCAACTCAGATTGTGAGCTCCAGGGGACAAGACTAATTTATCGTACATACATAGCAGGGTCAGTCCGAAGACAACAGACCCCAAAATGGCGCAATACAGAGTCAGAGCAACACTTTATAGAGGAAGAGTCAATGGTTCCATTTGCCATCAATTGTGTTAAAGGGGTGTTCCCACCATAGACTTTGGCAGCAAATCCATAGGGGACAACCTCTGGTCTCACCTATATCCGGAACAGGCCCCCAAAAACGTCAGCCGAGAAAGGAGAACCGGTCATAAATGCGTACAAATCTCCATTCTAAAGGGATTCCCAGTACAGGGAGTGCTGTGTTTCTCGTCCATTCTGTTCTAACGGGAAATTCCCCCGTACAGAGGAGCGCTGTGTTCTCTCCATTCTGTTCTATGGGAGTTTTCCCCGTACAGGGAGCACTGTGTTTTTCTTCCATTCTGTTCTATGGGAGTTCCCAGTACAGGGGTTTCGCTTTTGTTCTCTCCATTCGTTGATGGGAGTTCCCAGTAAAAGGGGAGGGGCAGGTGTTTTTCCATTCTGTTCTATGGGATTTCCCCCGTACAGGGAGCGCTGTGTTTTCCATTCTGTTCTATGGCAGTTCCCAGTACAGGGCGCGCTGTGTTCTCCATTCTGTTCTATGTGATTTCCCAGTACAGGGGCGCGCTGTGTTCTCTCCATTCTGTTCTATGGGAGTTCCCAGGACAGGGAGCGCAGTGTGTTCTCCATTCTGTTCTATGGGAGTTCCCAGTACAGGGGAGCGCAGTGTTATCTCCATTCTGTTCTATGGGAGTTCCCAGTACAGGGGAGCGCAGTGTTCTCTCCATTCTGTTCTATGGGATTAACTAGTAACAGTGGTGCTGTGTTCTCCAATTGTTCTAAATGGTCAGGAGATTCCCATGTACAGGGGAGCACTGAGTGTTCTCTCCATTCTGTTCAATAGGGAGTACCCAGTACAGGGAGCGCAGTGTCTCTCCATTCTGTTCTATGGGAGTTCCCAGTACAGGGGAGAGTTGTGTTCTCTCCATTCTGTTCTATGGGAGTTCCCAGTACAGGGGAGCGCTGTGTTCTCTCCATTCTGTTCTATGGGAGTTCCCAGTATAGGAGAGTGCTGTGTTCTCCATTCTGTTCTATGGGAGTTCCCAGTATAGGAGAGTGCTGTGTTCTCCATTCTGTTCTATGGGAGTTCCCAGTACAATGGAGCGCAGTGTTCTCTCCATTCTGTTCTATGGGAGTTTCCGGTACAGGGGGGACGCTGTGTTCTCTCCATTCTGTTCTATGGGAGTTCCCGTACAGGGAGAGCGCTGTGTTCTCTCCATTCTGTTCTATAGGAGTTCCCAATACAGGGCAGCGTTGTGTTCTCCATTCTGTTCTATGGAAGTTCCCGTACAGGGAGCGCTGTGCTCGCCATTCTGTTCTATGGGAGTTGCCCAGTACAGTAAGCGCTGTGTCTCTCCATTCTGTTCTATGGAGTTCCCAGTACAGGGAGCGCTGCGTTCTCTCCATCTTGCTCTATGGAGCTTCCCAGTACAGGGAACGCTGTGTTCTCCATTCTGCTCTGGGGGAGTTCCCAGTACGGGGGACCCCTGTGTTCCCCCTCCATTCTGTTCTATAGAGTTCCCAAATACAGGGCAGCGTTTGTTCCCTTTCTTCAGAAGTTCCAAAATAGGGAACCGGTTCGGCCCGAAAACCAAACCCCAAACAAATGGAGAGCATTAAAAAAGCCTACTCTCTTTCGAGACACACTTCAGGGGGCCTGTTCTTAAGAAAGGTGCGGATCCAAGAGGCGGGACCCTCCCCGTTCTGAGAATGATGGCATATCCTATCGATATACTAGCAAAGTCTATGGTGGAAACACCCTTCTAAGTTGCAGCACAACACCTAATACATTTGGCACAATTTCCTTAACGCTTACACGCCATTGATTAATCGGGCAGCTCCATCATCTGCTGTTTAACCACGTCCACTGATGCCTCTTTTTGTAATGCACCATATATCCCTGTCCTGCAGTTATGACCCCGGCACATAGTATCACAGATCTGAGAGCAGGCATCCACATTTACCTCCTGAAGCAGGGACGAGGTGTTCAGGATGATGACCCTGTTCTGACAGCCGCACCACAGCTTCCCAGAGATGGACACCATCTTAGTGACTGGGCTCCCAGGAGAACCGAGGGGCAGAGTTTTGGAATTTTGAGGATCCCAAAAACTCCCTAGAAAAACACAAAAGAACAAGACAAAACATAAAAACGGGGCTTTTAGAGCTTGGATCCTGCAAATAGTTATAGCTGGGGGCAGAACTAACCCCATCTATGGCATCCCACCGAGTAGGATCTGGATACATGATACTGTGCAATCTCCCCATGTATTATACTGTGGCTTTTCTGCATACTGTGTGAACAGGTATCAATTTAATGTGCAGTCTAATTGTTCCCCTATTGGTGGGGTATATGAGCTACTGCTTAGCAATCGGCTGCACCTGTTTATCTTTCCCAAGTAGCATAAGGGCCAGTGTTGCCTCTTTACTGGGTTCAGTTTCAGTCCAGCCTTTGAGCTGTGAGTATGGCACCATCAGCAGTGGGTTTGTATATTACAGCTGGGGCAATGGCTGGGATCAAAGATAACGCTGACCCCCAGATGCCATAGTCAAAAGTGGACTGCCGCACCTAAATGTCTGATAAAAGGTAAGGGGCGCACTCTGTCATCCCACTGGAACCCCTGCACCGCAACTGTGGGAAAGGGATGGGTTATCTTTGCAGCTGGAGGCCTAATGATGACCCCTTGTCTGCCATATGTGGGCCCAATAAAGGGGTTTTACCCATCTTGCTACTTTTGGGTT
This sequence comes from Phyllomedusa bahiana, assembly GCA_025379985.1. Lineage (NCBI taxonomy): Eukaryota > Metazoa > Chordata > Amphibia > Anura > Hylidae > Phyllomedusa > Phyllomedusa bahiana. The sequence goes on along the minus strand of JAODAL010004235.1, from coordinate 111,485 downwards.
TAAGGCCGTGTTCACACGGCTTATTCACGGCGGATTTGTGAGCTGGATTGCGCTCGCAAATCCGGCGTGAATAAGGGGGCGGGGCTGGAGCGCGGCGGGGGCGCCGCTCCCCGGCCCCATAGACTCATTATCTGCGGCGCATACCCGCCGTAAATAATGTGCATGTCACTTTCTCCCCCCGCGGCGGATTTCGCCAAGCGGGGAGGAGCGACGGAATCCACTGTTCTGTATGAGAGCAGTGGATTACCGTAATTACTCCGACGGATTGGCGCCGTACTGCAGCGCAAATCCGGCGCGAAGTACGGCACCAATCCGCGGACAAATAAGCCGTGTGAACGAGGCCTAAGACCAACAACCCAAACATGAATCCCCATTATCCTCTACAGGAGAAAATGTCTGGATGTGTATTCTGGAAAGGACCTGTAGCAGCCAAATGCCACCAAACTGCATGAGTTTAGGGTTAACCTTAAAGGGGTTTTGCCACGAAGTAAAATTAATGTGGGAAGTTTGTAAATGAAATAATAAACATTGTCACCCTTCATCATTATTAAAAATTCTGCACCGTTTTTGTTTTGGCTGCTCCTTTAGTGATCCATTGTTTACAGCTCGTCTCCAGGGGATACGACCAGGGCTGGGAGCTCCTCAGTCCTGGTCGCACATGCTCCGACATCACCTCTCTTCTCAGGGAGCTACTGAGTGTTCAACCCCCGGGTGCTGTCATTCTACTCCCGTCCTCTGTGCTCCTTAGTAATTAGTCAAACAGTGCAAATAAAAACCTCAATGAGGTCTGTGCATTGATAAGGAGAAATAAAATCCACAGGTTTGGTTTCTGCAGGGATTTGAACCGAGGACCCTTGTGCCTGGAGGCAAAAGTTTTACCTCTGAGCTACATTGTAGCTACTCACAGCTCTATACATAAACTGACCTTTCTTTGACTAGAGAGAGGAAAGGCCTGGTGATGTCATCCTGCACGGTCACATGATATGCAATTCAAACAAATCACACACGCCCCCTTCTGAGCACAGAGCTGAAGAGCTGGAGGCAGGAGGTATGAAATGAGATTGTGGCAAAACCCCTTTAACTCCAACCTTAATACCAACTTAATCTCCAATCCTAATACCTAATCCTTACTTCAAATCCCAGCCCAGATGTAACTCAAACTCCAACTCTAACCTAAACTTGAGTAAAAGCCTCAACCCTCCCCAACTCCAAACCTAACCCTAACTTCAACCCGAGCCCTAAGTTTAACTCCAATTAAACTGATATTCGAATCCAATACACTGACGAGATGCAGACAGCGATCGTCCTTTCGGTATGTTTACATGACAAATGTCGTAGGATCTGCTGGAAATCTGCGTCCCATGGATTTCAATGGGAAATCTGTGCGTCTGTGCACACAACACAGAACTCTGCAGATTTAAAATCCATAATGCAGGAAAAAAAAAAAAAAGAGAAAAAAAGTGCCCAGAATCTGCACTGAACCTCTGAACCTTCCCAATGAAGTCAATGGGAAACTGAAAATAAAAACAATAAGAGGATAAAAATTTGGTGCTCATGGATCTGCACCAAAATCAGCAATGCATTAAGCACCCTTGGGCTTTCTGCACCAAAATCTGCAGCAAAGTAAAAATCCACATGGAGGGTTGCAGATTTTAAAGGCAGATTACACAACATTTTTCGCCGTGAAAAGTCCAATTACCCATGAGGTCACTTCCTGAATCTTCACCGTCGCATTCTTACCTGCTTCTCTCTGATAAACAATGAGGTCTCCGTTTGCGATGGACACAAACACCTGGTTATTCAGATACCTGCGGGGAAACGGGAGTTATTACACAAAATCTCATCTGTCACAGCAAGAGGTGTCCTGTACATAGGTGTAACTGAGGGGCCCAGAGGTAGAGGGGGCTCCTCAGGTACAAGAGCATTGAACCGATCTGTAGGGAATAAGTTCTACTAGTACCATGTGGCCTCTCAGATATATGGCGGTATTATTTATACTTTATTTCTAATTATGCTGCTGTTTCACTTTCCTGTCATTAAGCAGTGGAGGCCCCCCCCCCCTGTTATGTTTTTGATGGCCTGCCCTTGTCAACTAGAATGTCTTCGTATAGTCTATGATATTGTGTCTCTACTAATTATATCTGGACGGAGAGAACAATATTCCCTTGTCACTATACACATCAAAATTGCTTTGCATGTGTACCCCTTTTGTTTAATAGTAAGAAAAGAAACCATCATTGGTTCACTGAAATCATAACTCTGAATTGATCTCATAAGAAAGTAAAGTAATATATACGTCTGTCTTCGCTATGTCTGTGTATTTCATTAAAGAAATAAATTCAACTAATATAATAAAAAATCCTCTGTATAACAGTTCATGGGTGCATAGTTTAGGCTAGTAAGTATTTATTGGGGTCAGGTTTCTTGTAAGGGAGAATGCTAACTTGAGGAGGAGGTATCAGGAGGATTAGGGCAGAGATTTATGGGGGGCAGGTTAGATGGAGGATTTACATGAGGGGAGGTAATCAGGAAGATTAGGGGCGAGAATGTATGGGGGGGGAATGTTATGGATGGAGATTAATGAGGGAGGTATTAGGAGATTAGGGGCGAGATGTATGGGGGGAGGTTATGAAAGGAGATTACAGGAGGGAGGTATCAGGAGGTTAGGGCCGAGATGTATGGGGTTCAGGTTATGGATGGAGATTACTCTGTGAAGGGGATGGTATCAAGGAGATTAGTGGCAGAGATGTTGGGAGGGTTAGGTTATGGTGGAAGGCATAATGATGTGACGTTATCGGAGATTAGTGCAGAGATGTATGGTTGTGCATCGGTTCATTGAATTGGAGATTACATGTAATGGATGAAAAAGTATGGATATTAATTTTTGTAAATTTACTGTAAGTAGATATAATGAGTGGAAGAGAATTTAGTAGTAATGTTTATACATTATTTAGTAACAGTATTGTATAATAATGTCGTGATGAAATAATTATATATAATAATGATTGGATTTAAAATTAAATTATATATATTAAGATTTTTAAACTTTATATAGATTAACATTATTTATAAATTTAAATATCTAACCTTAATTTTCTTAAAATTCATCTATCAAACCATATGTTATTTAACTTTAAATCTTAAAATTAGGTTTATTAAAATTATAAAATTTTATATATTACTAATTTTTTTTATTAAAATTAATTATAATCATATATTTTCTTTAACATTATATATTTCTATTTTATTTATTATTACAATTAAATTATTAAACAATATTTTTTCAATTAATTATAATACAATCTTTATTTCCAAATTCATTAAAACCAATCTTTCTTCACATTAATTTTACCATCTTCTTCCAATTCATTCTCAAACATCTTTCTAAGCACTCTCGCGGCTCGCGGCACCAACCATCTTTTCTACCATACTCTCAACTAATCTTTCTTCCAATTCACTCTTCAAATATTTATTAACTTATAAACTCACGCATCCTTATTTCTTTCCCCACACAATCTGACTATTGCGAGAACTCAATTATAACCACACACACCACCTCCCCTCCACCCACCAAATCAAAAATCCCCACGGTGTGTGGTATGTACAAATAAACTGTAAATAGATAACTCATGCTTGACCGGTGTCCACCGCATATAACCACACTACACCATCCGACGAGAAGAGACCGTCTCGTGAGTTACTTTATCTGTGTGATGTTATTTATAATAAGCTCATTTGATTGGAAGAGAGATTGTGACGGAGACTCCTGCGAGAGTCGATAATAGTAGGAGGAAGAGCATATATTCCATGATATGCGAACGTATAGCGATAAGAAGTATTCTATATCGTGAGTCTCATAAGGTGTCTGTGTGTCTAGATTAGTTTGTATAGTTGGGTAAAATAGAAGTTATGTTATATGGTTTTGAGCACAATCATGTTGTATAGTGAATGAGCCTAGCAAAATACCCGTAAGATTCGCGTTTTTATAAAAATTAAACCTCCGTAAGTATATCTCAGGTATGAGAGACACTATATAAGTGCGCTACAAATTGAATGTCGTGTTCACTTAGCTGGCTGGCGATCGAGATTAGTCTTCAGAGAAAGAGAGTAGCTAGCGAGAGATTTTCTAACCTGCTAGGGTATCCTATCCTAGAGATCATATGTGCAGGAGATTATGTTTCACCGGATACTCAGAGAGTATTGTTTCCTGCAAGATGAATGGGATACATAGGTGCTGTTAGGAAGAGATGAAAATCTATCATCCGTCACGTATATGAGAGTTATTGAGTAGTGATCTTTTTTGTGTCGTCTGCTTGGTCTGGGGAGAAATGTGGTTAAGAGCTTCGGTTTAGTACTTTCACCATCCCCAGATCGAGTGATGCACGTGGGTAAGATCGCAGATATACCCGCTATTAGGAGGTTACGACGCTCATAAATTTAGTTAAACATGGACGGAGAGAACACGATAAGCGATTTAATATACGAGGAGATCAGGGGAAATATCATACAATGCAGATAGTTGAAGTCTCAGTAACTCTATCTTAGTTAGTGAGAGATGATTTATTCATTACTGTGTCACTTATGATACGAGAGTCGGTTAGTAGTGGTGGGTATCTAGTGACGTGTATGGGATCTGCGCAACGGAATGTTACAATTGAGAAGTAAGATACATCTAGGTGAATCCTTAAGGTACGATCTGCAGTTCGATTGTGAGAGCCAAGACGCTCGATATGCTATGTGTGAAGCTCTTATCATCAGGTCGCTAGGGTCTCTCAGTGAAGACGATCGGTAGCTGACATCGTCATCACAAAACGAGGGGAGGTTATCAAGTGTCGTGATATCTGAAGGAGTGTAGTGAGTATAAGCGTCAAATGGGAGGTGAGAGCAAGGTTTAGAATGGATAGAGAATTACATGAGGGGAGGTATATCGCAGTGTGTATATCAGAGGGTCTAATGAGTGTTTATGAGGGTATTGGGAGTCGCTAGGTTATGGTATGGAGATTAACTCAGTGTCGTAAGTTGCTACTTGGGACATGTGATAAGAGAGCGATGAGCCTGTAATGTACTGTATAGGGACTCCATGAACAGAGAATGCAAGCAATGTGGCGGATGGCGATCGTCTTATGAGATGGTGTTACTCCTATCACATCGATCTTTTAACTATTGAGTGACCCGCAGTGAATGGTAATGATGATTTAATGTGGGTATAGGATATCAATGGAATGAGAATAAGAATACTGAGAGCACTCTATAAGAGTGAACTGCCTAACTGAGGAGTACGTTACTCATAGTTCCGCTGTCTGTGAGGACTAGAACGTCGCGATTACTACTTTGAGTCTCGAGCGAGGATGATATTGGTTCTGAGAGATATATTCCAGTCTGAAAGGAGAAAGCTATATAGGAGTCGTGATTTCTCAGAGACGACGAGATTTATTCTGTCTCTGGAGGCAAAAGTTCAGCGGTAGAATTCAAGAGCATCCAATAATCACTCAATGTGTGATTGCGAGCAGATCCCAGGTGCAACTTTGAGTGAAAGGACGCTATGCTCGAGATGTGTGACACAAGACTTAGTTCCACGTCGGTGTCGTATAACTTTCTCAGGTGTTTAACTAGAAACCGCTCCATAGAGCAGCGTTCTATTAGCTGCGTACGAAGAGAACTTTGTCATATGTTTGAGAGCCTGGATGGAGTGTTATGGAAACTGGATGCTTAAGTACACGTAATGTGTCGCAATTCGGGGTGGTATCAGGAGATTAGGGTATGAGATGTATGGGGACAGGTTATGGGATGGAGATTTACATGAGGAGGTATCAGGATGGTTTAGGGTTAGAGATTATGGGGGAGAGGTTATGGATGGTGATTACTTGAGGGAGGTATCAGGAGATTCGGGTGTGTGTATGGTGGGGGGGGAGATCAGGTTTGGAGGAGATTACTACAGTGCGAGGAGTGTGATATTCACACCTTTGTAGTGTCGAATTTATAAGATAAATTAGTGCTAGTCTGAGGCATTGTTTTTAGTGGTATATGGAATTCGAGGAGGGCGGTGACGAATTGTATCTATAACAAGTGGTACACGTTGGTGAATCGATGTAAGCCCTATCTGCTCAGCAGGTGCTATCTTATACACTGGTTAGTACATGTTAGTGCTATGATTTCGGCTACTGTGTTGAAGAACATTCTTGGCAGTGTGTCGCGAGTACAGGAAGTGGATGGGATTTGGCAGGAGGGTAGAGGCAGAGTTGAGTAGCGAGGAGAGCAGGTGAATATCAGACGGGCAGCAGAGGTTTGGGATGGATTGAAGGGGAGCGAGGGTGCTAGCTGTGTGGCACTGAGAAGGGATTCTGCCAGTAGTTTCTAGGCGGAGAGGACGGAGGGCGTGGGACCAGATTTTTGTAGTATTGAAGTTGTGGAATGAGCAGATTCAATAAATATTTTTCAGGTGGAGACGACAGCAGAGGTGAGGGCTTGGATCTGTGGCGTGAAGGACAGAGAGGAGTCAAAGGTTATCCTAAGGCAGAGGACTTGCGGGACCGGTGAGAGTGTAGGGCACCATTATTTTTGTCTATGTCAGTTTCATTATTTTTTTTTTTCGTTAAACCACCCTTCAGGGGCTATGTCTGATTTTCATTAGTTGATTCTCAGTAAATTTCAGTTTATTTCTAAACTTTGTCAGTTTTACAACTTTATTCTGAGTGGACATTGTGGGTTTTTCTTTAACAGAAGGGGAACAACAATTTGGGTCCAAAGTGTTGTCGCCAGCTGTTCAAACAACGGATAATTCTTGTATGCGTAGCCAATAAGAAACCAGAAAACCATTCATATTTATAAAATGGCAGAACTGTAGGTGGGGGAGGCATTCACAAATGCTGCATCAGGGACCCAGGGGCTGCTCATTACAAATCTGCAAATTAAACCAAAACATCCCATCATCGAGTTTACTGACATACAACTACGTCGTTTTCTTACTGCTCTGTTGTTCTATTGTCTGTTCTTGAAGCGAGTGGTTTATTCTTAATTATGTACATTTCTATTCTTTTTAAGCGCTCTGCTTAGCGGCAGTTGAGGCAGAGCTCTCGACTAGTGTAATTGTGAACACAACTAATAATCTGTAGACCAGCTGGCACCGTCTCACTATCGCACATTAATCGCGTTGTCATAAGATTCACTATACACAGCGTGAATATCCCCTCCTATTAATAACTTATACATTATGCTCAATGTATCACCGAAATCTACACCTGCTCGCACTATCATTGCTATAATAGCTTTCCTATGATACTACACACAATAGACCATATGTCGTGTGATCCTGTATCTTCTTGCTTTGTGATCAGACTGTGTAGCTTAAACTCCATATCATGTGTATATCATGTCTAATATTAACTGCAACTTAACTTAGTCTCTCCTAGTGTAACGATACAGCTCGCATTACTCACTAAGTCGATCTTCACATGTCGCAACTGATTTTCGGCTCGCACTTCTTTAATCTGCACCATGCAAGTTCGTAGTAACTTGTGTTCATTGTCTCTGCTTGTGTTCTCATTATCTTGGGCTCTCAGTACCGTGGAATTGCCTGTGTATGTCCGTCTAATAACATATTGAGAGAGATACCTAATTCGATGAATATACTAATACGAATTTCATGGACGTAGAACAAAGTAGAAATCATCGAGACTCGCTACAGGTAATGACTATCTACTTTTAATACACTGTGTATACTCTAATCAATCAGTTAAGTAAGCAGTTGACATTACACCTCCACCGTTAGATAACTAACGTTGTGTCTATCAATTTTAATAAAAAGCCGAGGGGGAGTTTTTAGGTGGAGGGTCGGTTAAATAAAATAGCAATTTGATTAGAAGTACCCGCCGAAAGTAAGACTGTCAGTAAAAACTGTACGTTTGTCTGCGCATCGGCGCTGCGATGGCCTCGGGCGCCGACAGGGGACGCTTCAGCTTTATGCGGTCCATCAGGGAAGCGATATAGCTGAATGTCGAGTTGGAGCGCACATGTGGTCCGGGCGCTGCAGCTGGGCACCGGGGGCATTTGTCCGCGATTTCCTTTCGCACTATATGCGTCTCCCTCCGTGAGTGATAGTAAGTGGTGGTGTATGGGGATACCAACTGCGGTGGCATCAGAGCCGAGGCAGGTACTCGAGCGGCCTGTACGAGAATTTCCGATAAGGCAGCGTGTGTCATTCAGGCGCTGCGTGCGCGGCCTGATGATGTTCACCCCGCGTTACTGTGTGCGAGAAGAAGATAAGGTTTCAAGTCAGAGCGGGGGAGACCGCGGGAGACGGTGCAGCGGGGATCCAGGTAAAGTGATTGGTTATGTTTTTTTTTTTATGTTTGATATTAATGACATACAGCCTGCCCTATTTACTCCTGCTACAGCATGCGGTGTGTTTCCTGTAAATAAGTTTGTTATCTGTTTACCGCCCTAGTTGTAGACGACGCTGTGGATTCTGGCTAGTATGCTCTGGGTCTCTGTTTTCGAGCGAGTGGCCTAATTAGTTGCGAGGCCCGATAGAATGCGCCTCTGAGCTGCGGCGATGGACGACGAGTTTAGGGAAGCGCCGCTCCCTACAGCCTGCTCTGTACCTGTGAGCTACATGAGCTCTGCCTCTGATGTATGCCGCTGCCTCGCCATGCGCCGCCTTTAATTGGCGCTGCAACAGAACCTTTGACTGATCCCTTGTTGTACCTGGACCTGCATGGGAGCCAGTTTTACATCTGTCGTAATGGGGCGCACTATGATTGGTATAGTGCCTGCGCTAATGGGGGCCATCATTATTTTAGTCGCATGGCCTATGGGGCCATATACCTGGCCTATAGATGGAGTGTGGCTTTAGGGGGGACAGTTACCTGCCTATTTCTGCGTTATGGGGACATTACCTGCCATATAAGGAATACCCCAAAGAGTAAGGGACATAGTGGGGATTTTGGGGGTAAAAGAATGTAAGAACGCTGTTCTTACTTTCGGGGAAACACGGTATATCTTTGGGACTCCTTGTTCAGTGTAACAGGAAATTTAGCTATTAACGGCAGAGCTGATGTTGTCAATCACTAGCGTATAGATCCGCCCACAGCCTGATCAGGAAGTGCGAGTCCAAAGCTGAAGAACTGCCCACAGACTGAGCTTGAAGTGTGATTTTAAAGTTGGCTGTGACAAGAAAGCCCGTTTAAACGGGTGCTCCCACCATAGACTTTTAGGGCATATTGATATGCCATCAAAGTGTTGGCTCAGAATGGAGATCCGGTCCCGCTTGTGCACGACTATACATTCTGTCTAAGGTAAAGAGAGAAAAAAAATTCTCAAGTGCGATCCAGCTTTGAGTGCAATATACAGGTCGTTCTTTTATGTCAAATTAAAAAGAGTACAAAGGTTAATTCAAACTCATGTTGTTAGTGGGCGACGCTAACGCATTTCGGGCACACCATGCATTGCCCGTGCTCACAGCATAACAAACAGTGACTACAAGTTCCTTATATATGGTAGTGGGTGTGTCGTAACGTTCAGCCGAGCGATACGTCGCTTTCCTACTTCAACTAAACCTCAACCTTCACTGCTTGTTGTAACCACATAAAAACAGCATAAAAACAACGTGTCACATGAAACACACATAAGATAAAGCCTAACTTAATAAATATACAACAAATCATTCCGGTAATTGAGTCCGTTTGGAGCTCTCTAAAGGGACCTCGTTCACCGGTAATAATTGTTATTTCTATCGTGACACAGTTGTTTTTATTGCTCGTTTTTTGTGGTTCATAATGTACGATCTCGAGAGTACTGTACGACTGATGGAGGGCTGTATAAGTTGAAGTAGGAAAGAGACGTATCGCTCGTCTGAACGGTTACAGAAGTATGATCTGACCCCCATAGACCATATTATAAGGTAACATTGTAGTCACTGTTTGTTTTGCTGTGAGCGCTCGCTTAGCTAACAATGCATGGTGTGCACATCTAGACCGCAATGACAGGTATCTATCGGTTAGCATCGCCAGATAACAAACATGTTTTTACTCTTTGTACCTTTTTTTGAATTAATAAAAAAAAAAGTTCTAGTTTTTGGCAATCAAAGATGGATCGCACGAGAAATTTTTTTTTCTCTTTTAACATTATGCTGAGTCCTTGGTCCTGGAATGTGATTCCGTACATGAGGCATGCATGGACGCTGTGGATAAGTGGTAGGGTGCAAGAGATCCTCGTTATGGACGTGTGTGCTACTGCTGGGATTCCTGTGATCATTTTTTACTTTATACATTCTGTCTATGGTGAGTTCCCCTAGTATAGGGGTGCGTGTGTTTGGGCCATTTACTCTACTGAGTAGTGAGTCGTGGGCGTGCGTGGACTTCGCCTCTCCATTCTGAGATTATATTCTTTTTGGCGGGCCTCTGTGATTCCGCTGTGTTGATTAGGTGCAGGTAACCATTGTCCCTGGGTGTTACTCCTCTTTGTCTTGTGTCTAAAATGAGTGACTTCAGTAGGTCTATGATGGGGAGGAGCAGACGTATGAAGATTGATCTACTTACAGGCATTTACATGCCATAATCTCTCACGTTTTTGAGCGGGGGGGTCCCGTCATATTTTGAGGTAGGGTCCCTCCCGCCCTACGGGGGAAGGTGAGGCTTGGGCATTTCTCCGCCGCCAGCAGTGGCGGGGGATCTTTAAATGGCCGCGGCGCCGGGGGAGTAGCGCTAGTGCGCTACTTATGGCGACGGCCGGGCCGCTCCTACAGGCGGGGGGTGAATCGGCCGCTGATCGCCCGCTTCACCCGCCGGGAGGTCTCGCTGAGCCAGGAGGGAGGCCGGAGGGATCGTTCCCTCCTTCCCTCCTCCCCCTGTTTGTTGGCGCTGTGCGCGCTGTTGCATACAGGTCAGCGGAGCGCTGGGGGGAAGTGACGCTGCGGTGCAGGGGAGTGACGCGCGGCTGGCTCTCTACTTCCCCCTGCGACGCTTGAGGTGAATCGGTCGGGTAGCTGGCAGCGCTGCAGGAGCCTGGTGAGGTAGTGGATTTTATTTTATTTTATTTTTATATGCTATATGGGGGACATTCTACCTGGCAACAGAGGGTGGCACTACCTGGCAACAGTGGGGGCATACCCTGGACTGAGGGGCACTACCTGGCAACAGAGGGGGCATCATACCTGGCAACATGAGGGGTACATCTACCTTTGCACAAATTGGGGGCATTCTACCTTGCAACCAATGGGGGACCTTGGGCGTCGGCAAACAGAGGGGAAATCTCCCTGGGACACAGAGGGGGGACATCTACACTTTGGCAACAGAGGTGGGGGCAATAACCCTGGCAACAAGGGAGGCACTACCTGGCAAACAGAGGGGGTCCACTGTAGGCGGAAAGGCAACAGAGGGGGGCAACTACTGGCAAAAGAGGGGGCACTACCTGGCTAGACTCAGAGGGTGCACTTACCTAGGCAAAACAGAGGGGGAGAACCACATTGGCAACAAATGGGTGCGCTACCAACTGGCAACAGAGGGGGCAACTAGCTTTGGCAACAGAGGGGGCACAGCTGGATCAGTGGGGGAACATCACATGTCGGCAAACAGAGGGGGCACTACCTGCAACAATGGGGGCACAACCTGGGACAAACCAGAGGGAGGGCATACCTGGCAACAGGAGGGGCACTACCTGGCCATAAACAGGGGGAAATCTACTTGGAACAATGGGGGCACTACCTGGCAACAGTGGGGACATATACATGGCAACATTGGGGACATTACTCGGGCACACAGAACGAGGGGACTACCTTACCTGGCAACAATGGGGCACTACTTGGCAACAGAGGGGGGACCTCTACCGTGGCAACAGGAGGGGGACATCTTCCTGGCATAGACAGTGTAGGGGGACATTTACCCTGGGCAAAACTGTGGGCGAGACTATCATTAACCTGGTCATGTATAAGTAGGGAGGCACACTCCTGACTAAGGGCAAAACAAAACCAATGGGGGGGCACCACATTTGCCTCGGCCTAAATAGATCATTAGGGGGCCACCACCTGGCAACAAATGGGGGGTCACCAACTCTGGCAACAGGGTGGGGGGCATACCAATCCTTGGACTAAAACAGAGGGCCAGGCACTAGCTGGGCAAAACAATGGGGGTCACTACCTGGCAAACGAGGGGTCAATCTACCTGGCAACAGGAGGGGACAATCTACATGGGCAACAGGGGCATATACCTGCATAAACAAGAGAAGGGCATCTAACTGGCAACAGAGGGGGGCATCTAAAACTGGCTACAATGGGGGGCACTAGCTCGGCAAACCAGCGGGGGCAACTAGTGTAGTGGCAAACAAAGTGGGGGCACCTACTGGTAGCAAAGGGGGGCACTACCTGGCTTACAGAGGGGACATCTTACCTGCCTGTAAGGGGCCACTACATGCTTATTGGGAGGGTTAATACCTGGCTATAGGGATCTACTGGGCTTTCTTCCAAAGCCGTTTATTGAGATCTGTTAGGTGGCAGGTGGGTGTTGCTTTTTGAAGGGGGCGTGGTGGGCATAACGGAAATAGATGGGCGTGTCCATGTCAAAATTAATTTACCGCGGCGCGTGCTGACGCGCCGCCGTCTACGATTATCCTGCTTATTTCCATTGTTCAAAAAGTTGGCATACGTTATATGACTGACAAGGATACACATGACTTCGGCAGCCGCGTGGCTGATCTCTTCTTTGCTGTTCTTCCTATTCCGGATGTTGTCTGAAGATTGATAGACGTGGATGCTAGACAAGAAGCAGAGAAGATCTGATGCACCTTTAATGATACATAGGCGCCGACACCATCTTAGGCTATTTTCTAACCACAGGGCTCAGTATTGGGCCCTATCCTCTAACATTTCATTATGATCTTAACACAGGATTACACAGTAGAATATCAAAATTTTTTGCTGACGGATTACTAAGCTCTGTAAAGTATCTAAATACAATAGAGGGATAATATGTTATATTCAGGGATCTGGATAAGTTGGATGGCTGGGCAGGATTGGCAGATGAGGTTTGTTAATCTAATACTGTATATGCCAACCGGTTTGCTTGAACATGGGGAAGGAGAAAATTTCCATTACATACTAATGTTAAACGGAAAAAACACTGGTAAAAGTGACTGGGGAGAGGACTTGGAATCCTGGTGGAACAGTAAACTTAATTGTAGCAGCCAGTGATCAGGCAGCAGCGCCAAGGGCTAATAGGATCATGGGGGTGTTTTAAAAGGGCTTAGGAGGCACATAATGGGAACATTATTCTCCATTATACAAGTCAATGGTCAGGACCAACATGAATATGGGGACAGTTTTTGGCACCAGGTGCACAAGAAAGACATTGTAGAGCTTGAACAGGTACAAAGGCGGGCATACAAAATAATTAAAGTACTGGGTGGTACTAAGAGTACACAGGAAAGATTAGCAAGAGAATGGGGGTTATTTAGTTAGGAAAAGACAGCTATTGGGGGACATAATAAAAAATATGTTTAATTACATTCAAAGGTCAATATAGAGATCTTCCCATGATTTATTTATATTCAGGACTGGATCCAGGAACAAGGGGGCGTTCCTCTTAAGCTGGAGGAAAGAAAAGAAAAGTTTTACATAACACAGATATTTCTTTACTGTAAGAGCAAGTGATGATGTGGAAAACTCTCTGCCAGAGGGAAATTGGTCATGGTGAATTCAATAACCAGTTCAAATAAGGGTTTTGGATGCATTTTCTGGAGCGTAATATTAAACTAGTTATATAGTATAGAGGGGTCGTTGATCAGGGATTTTTCCCAATTGTCAGATTGGAGTCGGGAAGGAACTTTTTGCCTTCCTCTGGATCAACACCTTAGCACAACAGGCTGAACTGGATGGACGTCTTGTCTTTTTTCAGCCTTACAAACTATGTAAAAAATGAAAGCTACATGGGTAGTGTTGCTGGGTGGGGGTATAACAGGAGGCTGTCTTCCACACTTATTTTTTCTTGGCACTTCTGATTCAAACCCTTAGATATACATGCTTATCATAACCAGCAGTTCCCTCTTGTTTCAGCCACATGGAGCTCTGATACGCCTCGGGGTCAATACTCAGGTCTTCTAAGCTGCCCCGTGTGAAGGATCCTCGGCTGGATCTCCTCACCGCGGGCCCGTCGGTAGGACTCTCGCTGTCCCGATTCTGGTTGAAGTTGCTGGGGATGGGCAGGAATCCGGGTTCCTGTTCTTCTTCTGAACTGGTGGTCTCTGCCGTCGTGTCTTTGGCACTTGTCATCTCTTCATCTGAATGGACCAAAGAGAAGAACATATCAATAGAAAGACAACAAGTATTGTGCACAAGTGTAGGTCACTCTCAACTACACAATTAATAAATTGGGGTCTACGTGGGAGTGCTGCTGTAGGTTATCCAAAAAGTGCTATAAATTCTTAATTGGTCAAAAAAGGTGGATCAGGATTCAATTAGTATGGAGACGTCACTGCCATGATGAAGACCATGTCCTTGCTTCGGGATCTCTTCCCATTGAGGGATCCTGCATAGACTGGACCCGTACTCCATGGGAGCTCCTCTATATCTTCTATCTGACCTCAGCTAAATGTTACTTACTTCCAAAACTGGAGGAGATGGTGGAGCGGCTGGCCTGGCTCTGGAGGGTTCCAGATGGGCTGGGAGAGGATTCGTCATCTGTATCGTCGCTATCAAAAGGTACCAAGTCCCGGCTGGCGCTATCTGTATGTTCTGAGAGCTCCAAGGAGGATCCGGAGATGGAGATATGGAGGCACTGCTGGGATTGAGGCTCGTCCAGGTGCTGCGGAAGCTGCTCAGACGGCCGATTCATTAGGGCTGGTGGCCTCTCTCGGCTTCGGGACACAAAAAAAAAATGGATGATCTCAACAGATCATAGAAATCCACTATACAATTCATAGAACATCTCATATAAACCCGCCATACAATTCATAGAATATCTCCTAAGCCCACAAAACACTTCATATAAGACGTCATATAAACCCGCCTATTAACAATAATCTTTAACCCGCCATTACAATTCTATAGAATCTCTCATTATAACCGCCTTTCAATTCATTAGGAATCTCTCATATAACCGCCACACAATTCAAGAATCTCTCATATAACCGACCCACACAAATTCTTAGGTATCTTTCATATAAACCCACCCTCACATCTTCATAGATTCCTCTTCATATAAACCCGCCATACAATTCATAGAATCTCTCATATAAACCCGCCACACAATTCATAGAATCTCTCCTAAACCCACAAAACAATTCATATAAGACGTCATATAAACCCGCCATACAATATCTCCTAAACCCGCCACATAATTCATAGAATCTCTCATATAAACCCGCCACACAATTCATAGAATCTCTCATATAAACCCGCCACACAATTCATAGAATCTCTCATAAACCCACAAAACAATTCATATAATATCTCCTAAACCCACAAAACAATTCATATAAGACGTCATATAAACCCGCCATACAATATCTCCTAAACCCGCCATACAATTCATAGAATCTCTCATATAAACCCGCCATACAATTCATAGAATCTCTCATATAAACCCGCCACACAATTCATAGAATCTCTCATATAAACCCGCCACACAATTCATAGAATCTCTCATATAAACCCGCCACACAAAAATCATTGAAATCTATCATTTAAATCCCCGAAACACAAAAATCATTAGAACTCTCATATTTAAAAACCCGGCCCATACAGAATCTTCTTATAAACCCCACCATTCATCCATTGGGAATCTTTCATTAAACCTTCCATTAACAATTATAGAAATCTCATTAACCCACCAATTCAATTCAAACTATTAACCGGGGGGTCATTGGAAAAACTCTCCATGCAATTCGTTTAATAATCACGGAGAAAAAATTCCTGGACCATTCCGGAAACCATTAACAAGCTGCTGTTGATGGATCCGTTTAATATTTGCGCTCATAAGAGTGTAAGTGAGATTAATTGGCTCTGTAATCAAGTGACGTCTCAGAATGTAGTTCTGGTCCTGCTTGCACGGGAATCTCCATTCTGTTCTATGAGAGTTCCCAGTACAGGGGAGCGCTGTGTTCTCTCCATTCTGTTCTATGGGAGTTCCCAGTACAGGGAGCGCTGTGTTCTCTTCCATTCTGTTCTGATGGGATTTACCAAGTACTGTGGAGGCGGCTGTGTTCTTCTCCCATTCTGTTCTATGGGTTGTGCCCAGTACAGGGGAGGTTGCGCTGTGTTCTCTCCATTATGTTATATGGGAGTTTCCAGTTACAAGGGGATGCGCTGTGTTCTCTCCAATTCTGTTCTATGGGAGTTTCCCTGTACAGGGGGCGCTGTGGGGGGATTTTTTTTTTTTTTTCTCTCCATTCTGTTCTATGGGAGATTCCAGTACAGGGGAGCCACTGTGATTCTCCCATTCTGTTCATGGGAGGAGTTCCAGTACAGTGGAGCGCTGTGTTCTCCATTCTGTTCCTATGGGAGTTCCCAGTAACAAGGGAGCACTGTGTTCTCTCATTTGTTCATGGGAGTTCCCCAGTACAGGTGAGGCGCTGTGTTTTCCTTGTAGCTCTATGGGGAGTTCTAAGTAAAGGGGAGCGCTGTGTTTCCATTCTTGTTCCTTATGGTTGTTTCCATGTTACAGGGGAGGCGCTTTGTTCTCATTCGTTCTATGGAGTTACACAGTAATGGGCGGAGCACTGGTGTTCTCCATTCTGTTCCTAGTAGTTCCCTGTACAGGGGGGAGCACTTTGTTCCTCCCATTCTCCTCTTTGGGATGTGTTCCAGTACAGGGGGAGCGCTGTGTTCTCCATTTCTGCTATTATGGGGTGTTCCCAGTAAAAGGGAGCGCTGGTGTCGCCATTTTGGAGGGACGGGGTACACATATTTCAGGGTCTCGTCCCTGAAACAGTTGAGACCCGCACCTATCAGACTTTGATGGCATATCCTATTGATATGTCAAAGCGTATGGTGGGAATAATTCCTTTAAACACAAATACCCACCACTGGTTACATGATTAGGTAAATCTGGCAAGGCGGTCACTGCGGCCATGTTGATCATTACCAATCAGAAGCAGTTGAAGTAGAATACTGCGGCAAAATATTAGAACTTGACTTATTTTCTGATTCAGTGCTCAGTGGAGTTCCCCTTTAAATTCCATAGAGTCTCTGTGACAGGGATAAATGTTCTCACGAGAGGAAAGTTGGCGTCGGAGCCAATTAATGCCTGGACATTTTCCCAAACCTTCTAAGTCACATTCCATCGCTGTCGCTCTTTGGGGAGTTCGCTGACCGCGCTCTGTTGCCTTCCAGCGGCCATTCTTGCACAGGAATGCTGCGCCGCCCACACTTCTGTTTCAAGGAGGGCCTTCACCACAAATAAAACACTATGCAGGACCTGGACGCTTTAGAAAATGGACTTTAAAAGGGTTGTCCAGAGAATTCGGATCTAAATACTAACAAACTTGTCCAAGATGTGTCCTAAAAGACACCTAATCTCTCGCAACCCCACGGGAGTTGCTAACATTCCACCTCATTGTCTCGGATAGTTTTTTTTGTTTTACTAGAAATTGTGAATTATTGTATTGAACTTGCCAAAAAGATCCAAATTTCCTGGGACAATCCCATAAACTGGGCCAATAAATAGCACAAGTTATACAAAATTTGCCCCAAAACATGGTGTGTCTAGGCGTTTTCCCAGGTTAGGTCTCAGGGCAAAGCTTAAAGGAGGTGTTATGACCAAAGCGTTTCATCAGGAGTCTGCTCTTCCCCAGCTTCAGGTGGCATACCCGCTTCCTGTTCAGGCTGTGGGGTGGTTTCTAATGCTTCAGGCTCCCACTTCTGTTCAGGGGGGGGGGCTGTGGGTAGGTAGTACAGCTCATGTGGCTCCCGCATCCTTTCTGGCTTGTGGACGATTCTTACAGCTTCGCTTCCCGCTGTCCTGTTCAGGCTTTGGGCCGGGCTCTACACATGCTTCAGACTCCCGCTCCCTGTTCTGGGTGAGTGGGGCGGTCTACAGCTTCAGGGACTCCCGCTCCTATGTTCTGGGCTTTAGTGTGGGGCGGCGCTCTAAGGCCTTCAGGCTCCGCTCCCTGTTCTGGGTCTGTGGGGCGGCTATTACTAGCTTCAGGCTACCGCTCCCTGTTCAGGCTGTGGATTGGGTCGGGCTCTACAGTTCAGGCCTCCCCGACTTCCACTGTATCAGGCTTTTCTTGGTGGGCGGACTCTACATGCTTCGCTAGGCTTCCCCGCTCCTGTTTCAGGGCTGTTTTCGTATTCTAGAAAAATTCAGGCCTACGGCTCCATGTGTCAGGTGGTTTGCAGGTTTTCTAGTACTTCAGGGGCTACCGCTCCCGGTTCAGGCTGTGGTTCGGGTCTAAAGCTTCAGGTCTCCCGCCTTCTGTTCAGGCGGTGTGGGAGGGTCTTATAGCTTAAGAGCATGTGGGTAGGGGTACTAATTGTGGTCTTTAATGGGGGTGGGCTGCAGTTGTATGACAACAGGAATACGCTGTCATGTCTAGCTCTGCCATATTACCAGCGACCTGGTAGGACGGACATTGTTGATGGAGGAATCTAAACAGTAGGGAAGAAAGCTGCAGAGCTCTAAAGGATAACAGTTTGTCAGTAAGAAAGAGAAACAAGCTCCTGTGCTGCTGATAAGACACAGCATAAGAAGGTGAAGTCATCATCCCAGCCACTACTAAAGCCTGGTGGGGTGGTAAATCATTGGATGTTGGTGTACACATAGCAGGAGATGAGAAAAAACTTGTCTCTCCTAAACTATGGAAAAGGCAGCGGCAGAATAAGAACTGCTGTGTATTGGTTAATTTAGTCTTTATTTTAACTTTCATTGATGAACTCTTTACCAAACATGTAGTCAATTTGAGTACCAATTTTTTGTCTTGAGCTTTACTGGGACCCTTGTGTTGTGGCGGCCACTCAGGTGCAAGAACATTGTAACTTTTCTGCAGAGAAGTTGGTGGATTTCCGCTATTTAGTGCTACTATATGGGTTCTCCGTTATATGGCGGTATTATTTCTAGCGTTAAATTTTACTTTACCTTTTTTATAGTCATACTTGCCAAACTTAAGTTTTTTTTTACCCTAAACTCTCTACTCCCTTGAACACCCTCCGACCCTCCTAGAAATACTCATTCTTAGGGTGGGGTTTGTGGGATGGAAGAGTTGGCAGGCATGCTTATGCGGATGGTATAGTCTCCTGTCATTAACTGGTCGGCGCCCATCTCAACTTGCTACGGGGCCTCTGGCTTAAATGTTCCAATCCTTGTCTCTAAAGTTTGGTACCTATGGTGTTGGTGCAGATCAGGGGCTCCTGCGCTAACTTACCTGTTTAATCTTTTTTCAGGGTCCAGGGCACAGAGGGACGATGCATGAGGTGCTGGCGGGAGCAGACCGCGATGCAGGCCTCCACCGTCGGCTCGTTCCGGATGCTCAGCAGACACACCTGCCCCACGTTTAAAGCGTCGTGTTTGTTACAAACCCAAACTAGTGCATGTTGTACGGAAAATTCCGCTGTCTCTGACGCTTGGGGAGAAGCGCAGGAGAACTGCAAGGCAAAAGAGATGTGAGGGGACATACTTAGTCGTGGTATTGGCCCTTATTACCTTGGTAGCAGGAACTGGGGCATAGTGTACGGCCACGGCGGGCCACATTCGGCCCTCTAACTAGCTCATTACCAAGCACTGGTCGAGGTTTCACCGAAATTACACCGCCTGAGATAAGACTCGGTAGCCCCCGAGCAAAGAGCGAAGCAAGGGCGGGCAGCGGTTCCATCACTGAGCAACTCTGGAGCAGCTTTGCAGCTCTCCGGTGTTACACAGCACAAGCGGCGTGGAGTTGTCATCACGCTGCCTGTTGTGACCTGAGGACGTCCACGCCGCCTGCGCCAGGAATGAAGACGGAAGAAACAAGCAGGGAGCTGTCAGGGAGCGGGGGAGGGGAACTGGGCCGAGTACTGGTTTTTTTTAATTAGCCCTCTCTACCTGCTGTGGGGACATAACTTGCCATTACTTAACTTATGAACACATGGAGAAGAGGGAACCCTATTACTCACTTGACTTGAGCGGGAGCTCACTATAATCGTCTCCGGCTTAGGTGTGTTATATACTACTGGGGATCTATAACTGCCTCGGGTACCTAGGGGAGGACCTATAACATGCCTAATGTACCTCCAGCTGGGGAATAGTAATATCATATTTACTGCATTATTTTAACTACTGGGGGGGGGGATCTATAACTAGCATTTGGCCTATATACCTTTTATGGGGAACCTGATTTACCTGCCCATATTACCACACTGGGGGCACCTATATTACCTTGCTGAGAGGACCTATAACCTGCCTATATACCACTAAGTGTGTGGTATCTATAACCTGCTTTTTACCTACTGGGGAGAGCAATGATTGTGTAATCCGAGTGGCAACACTCTCGAACTCTTTTGTGAGCACCTGCTGGTGTGAGAAAAACGCTGTATGACATCTGTGCCTCTTCGTACTTATATACCTTTGTGGGATCTAATAACCTGGCCCTATATAGCCTTCTGGGGGGCCTTTATACCGGTCCCAAACCCCTGGGGGACCTATTACCTGACTGAGAGACTATAAACATGACCTTTTATAACTAAGGGGGGATTCTTAACCTGCCTGTATACCTTACTGGGGGTACCTTTAACCGCTATGCCCCCGCGGGGGAAACTATAACCTCCCTATATCCCTAGGGGGGATCTTTTTAAACCTCCCTATTCCCTACTGGGGGACCTTTAAAACTATGGGGGACCATATCCCTGCTGAGGGCCTTAAAACCCCTGCCTATATACTTATGGGGGCCCTTAAAAAAATACCTGCCCTTTATACCCCAAAAACTGGGGGGCCCCAAAATTTATACCTACTGGGGGTTTATAACCTCCCTATTTACCTACTGGGGGACCTAAAACCCTGCCTAATACCACTGGGGCCACCTTATACCTGCTGAGGGGATCTATAACCTGCCTATATACAGCTGGGGGACCTAAAACCTGCTATATACCTATGGGGGGGGGGGGGGGATCTATAACCTGCCTATTTACATGGTGGGGGCGATCGATAACTCCCTATATACCTATGGGGGACCTTAACCTCCCTTTATATTAGGGGGACCTTTTTTCCTGCCATATCCCTATGGGGACTATTAGCCGTGGGGAAACCCTATAAACCTCCCCTTTTCCCTATGGGGGACAAAACCCTCCCTTTATCCTCTGGGGGATCTTTTAATCCCCATTACCTACTGGGGGACAAAAAACCTTCCTATTACCACCGTGGGCCCTATAACCCCCTATTACCCCTGGGGGCCCCTTAAAAACCGCAAACCCCCCTGGGGGCCAAAAAAAAAAACTTTGTTTTATCTGCTGGGGGGCCTTAACCTGCATATATCCCGGGGGGGGCTAAAACCCTGTATATCCCTACTTGGGTTTTTAAAACTTACTGGGGGACCTTTTCCTAACTAGGGCACCCTATTACCGTTTTGGGGGAATATAAAATTTCTGTGTAGGAAGTCACTAACAGTCATTAAGTGGTTTTTAAGGCTAAAATCATTGATAAGGCTCAGCAAACGCTCCGGGGTTATGTATATGGGATTTGGGGGGAACCCAATTAAGTATATTGCTGGCCCTCTAAAAACCTTTCCAATT
This sequence comes from Phyllomedusa bahiana, assembly GCA_025379985.1. Classification (NCBI taxonomy): domain Eukaryota; kingdom Metazoa; phylum Chordata; class Amphibia; order Anura; family Hylidae; genus Phyllomedusa; species Phyllomedusa bahiana. Next base: position 89,797 of record JAODAL010004235.1, on the reverse strand, counting down.
TTCCCTGTGGAACCCTTTGGGGAAATCAATTGCCCCCCTTGCCCTGGTGGAAAAAGTGCGGGAAAATCTTGAGGTTTAGTGTCCCCTTTTAAATTTTTGGGGTTTTACTTTTAAAACCTAATTTAATAGATTTTACCCTTTTAGATAAGCCTTTAAAAACCCTTTAAAGTTGACTGCGTTTCATTTCTTCCATCAAGCCTCCTAAAACTTTTCCCATGCAGGAATTTCCCGTCTTGAAAAAGATTTGGAGGTCACATGACAGGAAGTCCATACAGAATACTGTAAATGCTACCATGGCGACCCCTATGCAGGAACTTCCTGTCCTATGAACGTTTTCTTATGATTGGAGGTCACATGACAGGAAGTCCATACAGAAGACTGTAAAAGTACCCCTGGCGACCCCAGAGCAAGCACAATACTTGACTGCAGTGAAGAGAAAGAGAAGATGGAAACAAGATGGAAAGAGTAGAGATCAGGATTTCAGATTTACAGAAATAAAAAGAACTTTTTCTTGCTAGAAAAAAAATCCCCTTTAATTTTTACTCCTTAGGACCCAAGATGGTTAAAAAGTTCTTTTTCCCCGAACTTGAACATCTAAAAACCCCCAGGGGGGTGTAAAATGCGGCCCCCAGCTGTTGGGAAATACAACTCCCCCTCATGCCCAAAGTTTAGATTTACAAATGCATGATGGGAGTTGTAGTTTCCCAACAGCTGGAGGGCCGCAGTTTCACACCTGTGGTCTAAACTATGCGATTAGCTGCTCTGATGGCAGCATGATCTTCCTGCTAGTAAATTACACCATAGGGTAGTTCTTGGTTCTGTTCTAGGGACCCTCTGCTCGATGTGGCCACCAGGGTCCCCCCACTACTCACAACCAGAACTTCTCATATGTAGATATGAATATGCTCGGCAAGTGCACATTTTTCCAAGTGTCCAAATGATTTTGGAGATGGAGCTCCCCTTTTCCTGCCTCGCGCTTTTTTTCCCCATAATCAGATAACCAAAAGCCGAAAGACAGAGGAGGGCCCGCATTATGTCGGACTTTTAATTTTTAAGACGATGCTCAGACAATTGAGTATTGGCTCCACCATAGGCCCGGGCGGAGCAGGGGGCTCTGCACTTGGCTCCACCATAGGCCCGGGCGGAGCAGGGGGCTCGCACTTGGCTCCACCATAGGCCCGGGCGGAGCAGGGGCTCTGCACTTGGCTCCACCATGGGCCCGGGCGGAGCAGGGGGTTCTGCAGTTGGCTCCACCATAGGCCCGGGCGGAGCAGAGGGCTCTGCACTTGGCTCCACCATAGGCCCGGGGCGGAGCAGGGGGCTCTGCACTTGGCTCCACCATAGGCCCGGGGCGGAGCAGGGGGCTCTGCACTTGGCTCCACCATAGGCCCGGGGCGGAGCAGGGGGCTCTGCACTTGGCTCCACCATAGGCCCGGGGCGGAGCAGGGGGCTCTGCACTTGGCTCCACCATAGGCCCGGGGCGGAGCAGGGGGGCTCGGTGCACTTGGCTCCACCATGGGCCCCGGGGGCGGACAGGGGGCTCTGAACTTGGCTCCCACTTTGGGCCCCCGGGGCGGAGCAGGGGGCTCTGCCTTGGCTCCACCATAGGCCCGGGGCGGAGCAGGGGGCTCTGCACTTGGTTTCCCATAGGCCCGGGGCGGAGCAGGGGGCTTTTGCACTTGGCTCCACCATAGGCCCGGGTCGGAGGCAGGGGGCTCTGCACTTGGCTCCACCATAGGCCCGGGGCGGAGCAGGGGGTTCTGCACTTGGCTCCACCATAGGTCTGTATGAATCCGAGGGTTCTGCAGTTGGCTCCACCATAGGCATGTGTGGAGCAGTGGATTCTGCAGCTGTCTCCACCATAGGCCTGTATGGCACAGGGGGTTCTGAAAGCTGGCTCCAAACCATAGGCCTGTATGGAGCAGGGGGTTCTGCAGTTGGGGCCCACCATAGGCCTGTGTGGAGCAGGGGGTTCTGCAGTGGCCCACCATAGGCCTGTTGGAGCAGGGGGTTCTGCAGTTGGCTCCACCATAGGCCTGTGTGGAGCAGGAAGTTCTGCAGCTTTCTCCACCATAGGCCTGTATGGAGCTAAGGGTTCTGTTGTTGGCTCCACCATAGGGCTGTATGGAGCAGGGGGTTCTGCAGCCGTCTCCACCATAGGCATGTATGGAGCAGGGGGTTCTGCAGCCGCCTCCACCATAGGCCTGTGTGGGCAGGGGTTCTGCAGTTGGCTCCACCATAGGCCTGTGTGGAGTCAGGGGTTCTGCAGCTGGCTCCCACCATAGGCTGTGTGGGCAGGGGGTTCTGCATTGGCTCCACCATAGGTCATGTATGGCTGCAGGGTGGTCTGCACTGTTGGCTCCACCATAGGCATGTGTGGAGCAGGGGGTTCTGCAGCTGGCTCCACCATAGGCCTGTATGGAGCAGGGGGTTCTGCAGCTGGCTCCACCATAGGCCTGTATGGAGCAGGGGGTTCTGCAGTTGGCTCCACCATAGGCCTGTGTGGAGCAGGAAGTTCTGCAGCTGTCTCCACCATAGGCCTAGTATGGGCAGGGGGTCTGCATTGGCTCCACCATAGGCCTGTATGGAGCAGGGGGTTCTGCATTTGGCTCCACCATAGGTCAGTCTGGAGCAGGGGGTTCTGCAGCTGTCTCCACCATAGGCTGTATGGCAGCAGGGGGTTCTGCATTTGTCTCTCACCATAGGCCGTATGGAGCAGGGGTTCTGCAGCTGGCTCCACCATAGGCCTGTATGAGCAGGTGGGGTTAGCATTGGCTCCACCATAGGCCTGTATGGAGCAGGGGGTTCTGCAGTTGGCTCCACCATAGGCCTGTGTGGAGCAGGGGGTTCTGCAGTTGGCTCCACCATAGGCCTGTGTGGAGCAGGGGGTTCTGCAGCTGTCTCCACCATAGGCCTGGATGGCGCAGGGGGTTCTGCAGCTGTCTCCACCATAGGCCTGGATGGCGCAGGGGGTTCTGCAGTTGGCGCCACCATAGGCCTGTGTGGAGCAGGGGGTTCTGCAGTTGCTCACCATAGGCTGTGTGGAGCAGGGGGTTCTGCAGCTGGCTCCACCATAGGCCTGTATGGCACAGGGGGTTCTGCAGCTGGCTCCACCATAGGCCTGTATGGAGCAGGGGGTTCTGCAGCTGTCTCCACCATAGGACTGGAAGGAGCAGGGGGTGCTGCAGTTGGCTCCACCATAGGCCTGTAGGGAGCCGGGGGTTCTGCAGCTGTGTCCACCATAGGCCTGTATGGCGCAGGGGGTTCTGCAGCTGTCTCCACCATAGGCCTGGATGGCGCAGGGGGTTCTGCAGTGCGCCACCATAGGCCTGTATGGAGCAGTGGGTTCTGCAGTTGGCTCCACCATAGGCCTGTATGGAGTAGTGGGTTCTGCAGCTGCCTCCACCATAGGCCTGTATGGAGCAGGGGGTTCTGCAGCTGTCTCCACCATAGGCCTGTATGGAGTAGTGGGTTCTGCAGCTGTCTCCACCATAGGCCTGTATGGCACAGGGGGTTCTGCAGCTGTCTCCACCATAGGCCTGTATGGCACAGGGGGTTCTGCAGCTGTCTCCACCATAGGCCTGTATGGCACAGGGGGTTCTGCAGCTGTCTCCACCATAGGCCTGTATGGCACAGGGGGTTCTGCAGCTGTCTCCACCATAGGCCTGTATGGAGTAGTGGGTTCTGCAGCTGCCTCCACCATAGGCCTGTAAGGTTTAAAGGGGAGGCCTTCGTCACTTTTTGTCGTCTGACTGATGAGTTTAACACCATAGAGTTTGCAAGTTCTCGTTGGCCATAACCACGGTGTCCTCTGAATAAACACCACATGACGACGGCGTCCATAGAAAGGCGATGGAGGACACCCGCCCGCCTCACCTGCATCCCACTGCGGGTCTTCATGATGGGGATGGCCTTCAGAAACTCTGGATCCAAGCGATTCTTGCTGGTGGCTGAGAAGACAACAAAGCGGATAACTGAGCTTCGCTCCACGTTCACGTCACCCGACCGCACAGAGGAGGGGACACATTTGTTGGTCACATTTTTAAAGGGTTCTATAAGAGGCAGGATCGTAGCACAGTCGGGGCATTTGCCCTAAAGCTTCCACAGTATAGACCAGGGGTCTTCAAACTGAGGCCCCCCAGGAAAACTACAACTCCCATCATGCATTTATATAATCTATAACAGTCGGCATGATGGGAGTTGTAGTTTCCCAACAGCTGGAGGGCCGCAGTTTGAAGATATAGACCCCTGGTATAGACCCTTAAAGGGACGATACACCCTGGAACACACTGTCCAATGATGAACGGAGATTGGGCGTAACACCTACCAGGCCAATCAGACTTTTTGTAGTGACCTCTGACTCCGTGCGGTAGATAACGGCCCAACCCATTATCCATTGCTTACATAGTGCCGACATATACCATAGCACTGTACAGAGACTCGAGCCACTTGCATCATTTCCTGTGCTATTCCCTCAATCTTTCCTAAAACAGCTCAAACTGGGGGCATCACAGTCAGACCCCTACACTAAAGATGGCGGCATTATTTATACACTGTACGGCACTAATACACAGGCGGGTCACGTTATGATCACCTCTGCTGTCAGCAGGGCGCAGCTCATGAAGGAAGTCCAGTGTGGTGCGCTGGCTTGGTGGGTCTATAAGGTGCGATAGGCTGTCTGCATACATATCCCGCATTGCAGTCACAGGTAAAAGGGGGCGATTTATCAGAGTTGGGAGGATTATCAGATTTTGGGCTCTGGTATCTCTGACACTGCGCAGTTTGTGACCTGCTGGCGGCATCTGGGGTAAAAGTATCAGGAGCGGAGAGATGGCGCCATTGTGAATAAGAGACATAGAGAGGGCAGAAGACACTATATGGGGAGCAACTCACTGCCAAAATGACCCAGAGGGACCCGTGTGTAATACAACAGCGGGTTCTACTGCATATGGAGCCCCCGGAGCAGATGGAGGTCACTGCACCTCTGCTAACCCTACTGTGTATGGGGCCCTGGAGCAGACGGATGTCACTGCACCTCTGCTAACCCTACTGTGTATGTGGCCCCGGAGCAGACGGATGTCACTGCACCTCTGCTAACCCTACAGTGTATGGGGCCCCGGAGCAGATGGATGTCGCTGCACCTCTGCTTAACCTACTGTGTATGGGGCCCGTGAGCAGACGGATGTCACTGCACCTCTGCTAACCCTACTGTGTATGGGGCCCCGGAGCAGATGGATGTCACTGTACATCTGCTAACCATACTGTGTATGGGGCCCGGAGCAGATGGATGTCACTGCACCTCTGTAAGCCCTACTGTGTTTGGGGCCCCGGAGCAGAGAGATGTCACAGCACCTCTGCTAACCCTACTGTGTATTGGGGCCCTGGAGCAGACGGATGTCACTGCACCTCTGCTAACCCTACTGTGTATGGGGCCCCGAAGCAGACGGATGTCACTGAAACCCCTCTCCAAACCCCAAACTGTGTATGGGGCCCTGGAGCAGACGGAAGTCACTGCACCTCTGCTAACCCTACTGTCTATGGGGCCCTGGAGCAGACGGATGTCACTGCACCTCTGCTAACCCTACTGTGTATGGAGCCCCAGAGTAGACGGATGTCACTGCACCTCTGCTAACCCTACAGTGTATGGGGCCCGGAGCAGACGGATGTCACTGCACTTCTGCTAACCTTACTGTTTATAGGGCCCTGGAGCAGACGGATGTCACCGCACCTCTACTAACCCTACTGTGTGAGGCCCTGGAGCAGATGGATGTTCCCCGCCTCTGCAAAACCCTACAGTGTAGAGGGCCCGGAGCAGACAGATGTCACTGCACCTCTGCTAACCCTACTGTGTATGGCCCCGAAGCAGACGGATGTCACTGCACCTCTGCTAACCCTACTGTGTATGTGGCCCTGGAGCAGACGGATGTCACTGCACCTCTACTAACCAAGCTTAAAGGGTTTGTCTCACTACATTGATTCATCTCACCTCAGTCCTGTTTTACTGGTTTCACTTTGAATTCAGGGGCGTGTTTACTGGCTTCCATTAGGATGCAGTAAAAGCCAGGTCTGTAGCTATAGCAACCAGTGCTGGCAGCCTATCAGGAGAGATCAAACAGGTCTGTAGCTATAGTGACCTGATGAGCTGATGCAGCCCATACAAGAGGGGATATCTAGGAATAGGTAGGACACTGGTAATGGACATATATTGCAAAGTGACTTAGTTTTGCAAGATCTTTAACATAAAAAGCAATTCTTATAGCGAGACAACCCCTTTAAGTTTTCATTGTAGCATTGGAATTTGATTCTGCTAATTGCCTTCTCCAATGAGTCACATTTTCTGCTTCAGCGAATGGATGGATGTTAGCGAGATACATAATAGAACAAGCACCCTGCAACCACTGCTGGAAGAACACAAGCTTGTACTGGCAGCATTATGGTCTAGAAGAGGTTTTCGGAGTATTCTTTGGGCTACTCATCCATATGGAAGATGCTCTCACCTGATCTGGATATTAATCCATCCTTGCAGATCATGTACACCCATACATACTGAAGATCCCATCCAACCCAGGCTAGAAATGTCCAAAGAGCATGACAAAGACTTCCAAGTACTACCCTGGCCCCTAATTCTCCAGAGCCCAATTAAGCATGTGTGGGGCCCCTGGATGGTGGTGTTGGCTCTATGGCCCCTCCAGCAGCTGTGGGTGCAGTCAGCATGTGGGGCCTCTGGATGGTGGTGTTGGCTCTATGGGCCCTCCAGCAGCTGTGGGTGCAGTCAGCATGTGGGGCCCCTGGATGGTGGTGTTGGCTCTATGGCCCCTCCAGCAGCTGTGGGTGCAGTCAGCATGTGTGGGGCCCCTGGATGGTGGTGTTGGCTCTATGGCCCCTCCAGCAGCTGTGGGTGCAGTCAGCATGTGGGGCCCGTGGATGGTGGTGTTGGCTCTAAGGACCCTCCAGCAGCTGTGGGTGCAGTCAGCATGTGGGGCCCCTGGATGGTGGTGTTGGCTCTATAGACCCTCCAACTGTGGGTGCAGTCAGGATGTGTGGGGTCCCTGGATGGTGGTGTTGGCTCTATGGCCCCTCCCGCAGCTGTGGGTGCAGTCAGCATGTGGGGCCCCTGGATGGTGGTGTTGGCTCTATGACCCCTCCAGCAGCTGTGGGTGCAGTCAGCATGTGGGGCCCTGGATGGTGGTGTTGGCTCTATGGCCCTTCAGCAGCTGTGGGTGCAGTCAGCATGTGGGGCTTCTGGATGGTGGTGTTTGCTCTTTGGCCCCTGCAGGAGCTGTGGTTGCATTCAGCATTTGGGGCCCCTGGATGGTGGTGTTGGCTCTATGGCCCCTCCAGCAGCTGTGGGTGCAGTCAGCATGGGGGCCCCTGGATGGTGGTGTTGGCTCTATGACCCCCCAGCAGCTGTGGGATGCAGTCGGCTCCAGATACCTGCGACAACCTACCAGGACCTTATGGAGTCACTCCCTGTCCTTCTAGCTGCTGTCCGGGCTGCAAATGCCGGTGACTCAGGATTTTACCTGCTGGTCATAATAATGTGACACCTATATGTAGCTGTGCACTGTATGGCCGGGTTAAGGCTGAATATAAAACATGTAAACTATACAACAATTATCTACTTGAGTGGTTTTCTTTTTCTCGCTATAACATAGGAGACCCGACCTATAGGGACTCGATGGACCTGTGTTTTTCAGTCTTATAAACTACGACTATAATATATGGGTCCATAGAACAGACTATATGGACCCGACCTAAAGCAACAGACAGAACAACCCCATAAAGGAGAGCTCCCCCCGCTGACCATGAGGTAGATGTTCACCACAGTTAACTACAACCCCCACCATACGCTGGATCAGGATGCATGGGTCCTGAACACATCCCCCGCACTTGTCCATCCTTCTATCCATTACCCAGTTTCTTCTTGGCGTCCTCGAAGGCTTGCTCAAAATGGAGCCTGGCATCCGGGTTGCTGAACTCAAATATGTAGCTCTCCGTGCCGTCCGCTTTGGTGGTGGTGAGCTCCTCGTTGTTTGGTGGAATGGACTTGGAGAAGGAAAGGGACTGCTTCTCGGCCAGATCTCGGTGGACGGACGCCATCATGTCTTTGATGACATCATCGAGAGTCTGTCAACACAAACAAGGGAGACATTTACCATATACACCTCCGTCATGGTGACCAGTAATGTGCACCGGAAATCTGCAGAGCGCTCTCCTCTATCATATAACCCTATATATCACAGGGCTCAGCTCCTCTCCTCTATCATATAACCCTATTATTCACAGAGCTCAGCTTCTCTCCTCTATCATATAACCCTATATATCACAGAGCTCAGCTTCTCTCCTCTATCATATAACCCTATATATCACAGAGCTCAGCTCCTCTCCTCTATCATATAACCCTATATATCACAGAGCTCAGCTCCTCTCCTCTATCATATAACCCTTATATATCACAGAGCTCAACTCCTCTATCTTATTACCCTATATATCACAGAGCTCAGCTCCTCTATCATATAACCTATATATCACAGAGCTCAGCTTCTCTCCTCTATCATATAACCCTACAGATCACAGAGCTCAGCTCCTCTCCTCTATCATATAATCCTATATATCACAGAGCTCAGCTTCTCTCCTCTATCATATAACCCTATATATCACAGAGCTCAGCTTCTCTCCTCTGTCATATAACCCTATATATCACAGAGCTCAGCTTCTCTCCCTCTATCATATAACCCTATATATCACAGAGCTCAGCTTCTCTCCTTGATCATATAACCCTATATATCACAGAGCTCAGCTACTCTCCTTGATCATATAACAATATGTATCACAGAGCTCAGCTTCCCTCCCTCTATCATATAACCCTATATATCACAGAGCCAGCTTCTCTCCACTATCATATAACCATATATATCAGAGCTCAGCTTCTCTCCACTATCATATAACCCTATATATCACAGAGCTCAGCTTCTCTCCTCCTATCATATAACCCTATATATCACAGAGCTTAGTTTCTCTCCTCTATCATATAACCCTATATATCACAGAGCTCAGCTCCTCTCCTCTATCATATAACCCTATATATTCCAGAGCTCAGCTCCTCTCCTCTATCATATAACCCTATATATCACCGTGCTAAGCTCCTCTCCTCTATCATATAACCCTATATATCACAGAGCTCAGCTTCTCTCCTCTATCATACAACCCTATATATCACAGAGCTCAGCTCCTCTCCTCTATCATATAACCCTATATATCACAGAGCTCAGCTTCTCCCTCTCTGTCACATCCTATTCTCTGAGCAGGGGGCAGTAATGAGCGCAGGAGCAGCTCTTTTGGATCACTATATTTAACACTTTGACCGTTCGAGGCTCAGGGGCGCCTGCCGCTCCCCCAACACTCTCCCAGTCTCTGCACATGAACAGTGCAGCTTTATCCATAGTAAACAACAGCGGTGGAGCAGAGGATAAAACCGCAGCTGCCAAATACCCCGAAGAGAGATCGCGGTTCCAGAGAGATCGATGCCAAGTGGTAGAAACTGTGCTAAACGGAGTAAAAAAATACACGGCCGATAACATCTCTCCACCCTCACGCTGCAAAGAACAGAACCAGAAACACATTGTTATGTCTTCTACAAATCCACTCTAGTCACATCCAGAGCTGCAGCCACAATCCTGCTGTTGTGCTATAATATATGATGTGCCTAAGGAAGACCATCGTGTCTAGACATGGCGCCCGCTCCACGGCACCAAGAAATCCTAATTAGATTTTCTCCTGCTGCAAAACTCAATAATTAACTTGTTTACAGCGGAAGTTAGCCCGCCCCCTACAGAGTCCCACCGGCTACAGCGGAGGTTAGCCCGCCCCCTACAGAGTCCCACCGGCTACAGCGGAGGTTAGCCCGCCCCCTACAGAGTCCCACCGGCTACAGCGGAGGTTAGCCCGCCCCCTACAGAGTCCCACCTTCGACAGCGGCGGTTAGCCCGCCCCCTCCAGAGTCCCACCGGCTACAGCGGAGGTTAGCCCGCCCCCTACAGAGTCCCACCGGCTACAGCGGGGGTTTAAGCCCGCCCCCTACAGAGTCCCCCCGGCTACAGCGGAGGTTAGCCCGCCCCCTACAGAGTCCCACCGGCTACAGCGGAGGTTAGCCCGCCCCCCTACAGAGTCCCACCGGCTACAGCGGAGGTTAGCCCGCCCCCTACAGAGTCCCACCGGCTACAGCGGCGGTTAGCCCGCCCCCTACAGAGTCCCACCGGCTACAGCGGAGGTTAGCCCTACATGGCGGAGTAGGACACATTGGGTGTTATTATTGAAGAGTCACACCGGCTCCCAATGTGACATACGCCAGGCACACAGGACCCCAAGGTGACACACGGGGACCCGAACGTGACGCGCGCGCCAGGCACACGGGACCCCGGCGCGACGCGCGCGCCAGGCACACGGGACCCCCGGCGCGACACACAGGCAGGGGTGCCAATTGGGCAGCACTTCTGTCAGGGGCCCACTGATATGTTAAAAAATAGGAACTAGTAATGGGTGGGCCCCATTTGATTTGGCTTTATGGGGCCCTGAAACTGTCAATAAATGACTGATGGCAGCTGTGCACACAGGACCCCAACGCGACACACCCCAGGCACACGGGACTCTAGTAAGTCACACGGGTCCCTAGAATGAGACACCCGAGTCACATGGGACCCCAATGTGATACACCGCAATCACACCCGTCCCCTATAAATCACACTGGAACCTAATATGACACCCAGCAGTCACACTAATGTGGCATGCTGCTGTCCCAAGTGACCCCAATAACATACAGAATAGTAACAGGGCAGCAAGAAGACCAGACCCCCATGTGACACTGAACAATCCCAACGGACCCCTATAAGCAGCACAGACCTCAGCAGGATACACAGACCCATTCTCCTAATATACTTGATAAAGCAGCGATACTAAAATTCCCACCCGGTTGTTGCCACTAGATGGCGGTGTGTATACCGCTGTACATGGCACTCAGGCTGAATAGACACACAGAGCGCCCCGTTGTGGCAGGAACAGTGCAGTGCCTCAAATGCTGCCGCTCCAGCGTGGTCTCCAATCGTGAGGGGAGACACATCCCGGCCCCCTTCTATACGCAGGACATGTTCTCCCATTTGACAATCGCCCAAGTCTCCCCAATTTGTTGTAAGGAACCAGAACCTGCAAAGAAGCTTTGGAAAACCCAGCGCTGCTGTACCTGGTGCGGGAAGCTGAGGGTCTCGGAGAGTTTGCTGATTTGCCCCATGGTGCTGAGGTCCTCATCCAGCCGGCTGATGCTCTTCTGGATGCTGTCCCTGTTCGAGGTTTGGGATGTTCCTGCAGAAATCGGAGGAGAACCTGTTCAGTGCATTATAATAGATACACGAGTATTATGGTCAAAGGCCATGATCTTACACACAGCTCTGCTACATCAGTGAGATTACATAGATTTATCGCTGGTTTCTATGGAACCGACACTAACAAATCCAACAGATACAAAAAACAGCACAAGACCCGATACACAGCAGGGCTCTCTAAAAAGCTAATCTCCCAGCAGCCCCTGCCGATTCAGCGTCTGCTGCCCGGCATCGTGGGAAATGTAGTGTGGTGCTCATCAATACAGGGCTGCACTGCATTTTAGGGCACTGGCTGAACTGTTAGATTGGGGTCTGTCAGCACTGCGATGACAGATTCAGGTTAGCAGCCAGATGACTTAAAGGGTTTGTCTCACTACATTGATTCGTCTCACCTCAGTCCTGTTTTCTTGGTTTCATTTTGAATTCAGGGGCGTGGTTACTGGCTTCCACTAGGCTGCAGTAGAAGCCAGGTCTGTAGCTATAGCAACCAGTGCTGGCAGCCTATCAGGAGAGATTGAACAGGTCTGTAGCTATAGCAACATGTGCTTTCAGCGTATCAGGATAGATCAACAAGGTCTGTAGCTATAGCAACCAGTGCTGGCAGCCTATCAGGAGAGATCCAACAGATCTCTAGCTATAGCAACCAGTGCTGGCAGCCTATCAGGAGAGATCAAACAGGTCGGTAGCTATAGCGACCTGAGGAGCTGATGCAGCCCATACAAGAGGGGATATCTAGGAATAGGTAGGACACTGTTATGGACATATATTGCAAAGGGGACTTTTTTTATGCAAGATCTTTAACATAAAAAGCAGCAATCCTTGTAGTGAGACAACCCCTTTTAAGTGCAGCTTTGGATGTGACTGGAGTAGGTAAGAGTAAGTCGTTCAGGCTTCAAGAGCCAATAAGAGTTAATAAAGTACTGACAGGGAATCTGGCAGAGTCTTATATGGCGACAAGGAGTGTGGAAACCTTAAAAACACAAATTTAGGATTGACAACACGAAGAACTGTGACATCAATCATATGGGAAGATCATAGGTGACAAACCTTTGACGATATCCACATCCTCCAGGGGCAGTTTCCAGAGCAGCTTATACTTGCTGGCGATATCTATTACACTGGCTGCGGTGTAGCTGCAAAAACAAGACAGCAAATCAGGAGTGCGGTACTAATGCCGGCCAACAGGGGGCACATAACAGCGGATTTCCATGGTAGATTGCCTTGTGCATACAGTGCTGGTTATTATTTACCCTGTACTGATCCTGAGTTACATCCTGTATTACCCTCCAGAGCTGCACTCACTATTTTGCTGGTGCAGTCACTGTGTACATACATTACTTATCCTGAACTGATCCTGAGTTACATCCTGTATTAAACCTCCAGAGCTGCACTCACTATTCTGCTGGTGCAGTAACTGTATATACATTACTTATCCTGTACTGATCCTGAGTTACATCCTGTATTACCCTCCAGAGCTGCACTCACTATTTTGCTGGTGCAGTCACTGTGTACATACATTACTTATCCTGCACTGATCCTGAGTTACATCCTGTATTATCCTCCAAAAGCTGCACTCACTATTCTGCTGGTGCAGTCACTGTGTACATACATTACTTATCCTGTACTGATCCTGAGTTACATCCTGTATTATACTCCAGAGCTGCGCTCACTATTCTGCTGGTACAGTCACTGTGTACATACATTACTTATCCTGTATTGATCCTGAATTACCTCCTGTAAGCAGAATAGTGAGCGCAGCTCTGGAGGATAATACAGGATGTAACTCAGGATCAGTTCAGGATAAGTAATGTATGTACAGTGACTGCACCAGCAGAATAGTGAGTGCAGCTCTGGAGGAAAGTACAGGATGTAACTCAGGATCAGTACAGGATAAGTAATGTATGTACACAGTGACTGCACCAGCAGAATAGTGAGGGTACAGGAGACTGTAGATGATTATCTATTATGGAGTCTATACTGTGTGTGTAAAATAGGAGTTGGAGATGTGCAGTCCCAGAGGTGTGGAGGGGTTAACGTACACACATCCAATTCGTGTCATGTTCAGGTATTTTGCAAGAAAAATCCCCTCTGAGTCACATGATTTGGAAATGCAGCAAAACAAACCTCCTCTCCTAATCCTGACACCCAGCACTCGCAGCTATTATATAAAACCTTAGCTTTACAGCATTAGCCCCAGTGCAACGTTTTACCTCCCCCCCCTTATAAAAGAGTGGCATCCTTTTATGTGACATTAGGAACTTTTGGCCCCTATTGCAACCGGGCCCTTGCAGGACTGCGACCTTTACCCCCAGAGCTGGAATCATTCTGGTGATATAAAGACTCTGAACACATCCAGCCCCATTTGGCTTATATTACAGCAATCAGAGAACTGGTCATAGAGCTTCCCACAGGCCCTGAAAGGTAATCCAGCAATGACAGAAATAATGCCATGTACAAATACCATTCTGGGGCCAGGAAAAGCAGGATAGGTGGACGGTTATAGGACATAGGAGAAAAGCTGAGCTCTGGGATATATAGGGTTATATGATAGAGGAGAGGAGCTGAGCTCTGTGATATATACGGTTATAGGATAGAGGAGAGAAGCTGAGCTCTGTGATCTATAGGGTTATAGGATAGCATAAACCACCTGACAGGTTCCGTTTAACAAATGCTCTATGATAGTGGGGCCTATATCTGGTATTGAAACTGCAGGGTACGCTGTTGAAGTAGTGCTTATACCAGGCACTGTTTAGTAGGCTGTGCAATAGAGCATGCAGATATAGGGTTACGTCTTTCAGCAGTCATTTGAACGCAGCTTTGGATGTGACTGGAGTATAACGTGGTTTAAGGAAACCAACAGTGTATTTTCCGAGCGTCACACGTTATATGTAGACACTATTGCAGCAAGTACCAACCCTGTAAGGGTTTGTCCCCACGGCAAGGGTTTTCAGTCTGTTTTCGGATTTGAGGGGGACGGGGAATCTGGAAACCAAGGGCAGAACCATCCCCCAAAACCACGTAAAAGATGTCAAAATACCGGCCGGATTCTTTATTCAGAATCCTGACAGTATTTGCTTACTGCTGTGTGGACGCTCCCCAAGTCCTTCAGGTTACAATGGCCTCAGGATACAATATTTTCACCATACAATGGTCTTTCCAGGGACATTGTATCTTGAAACCTCACACCCCATACAATGTCACAGACACTGCTGATCTGCGGCAGATGTGACGGTTCATGATAATTGCTTGGATCACAGATCAGTATACCTATAAAACCTTCGTTTTAGTGAGATACATGCAGTGATTGGCGGTCTATAGCACCTCTCTACACTACAGGGCGGTACTACATGTCCTGTACTGCTCTTACATGTATTAGTGAGGTGCAGGCAGTGATTGGAGGTCTATAGCACCTCTCTACACTACAGGGCGGTACTACATGTCCTGTACTGCTCTTACATGTATTAGTGAGGTGCATGCAGTGATTGGTGATCTATAGTGCCTCCTACAGTACAGTGCGGTACTACATGTCCTGTACTGCTCTTACATGTATTAGTGAGGTGCAGGCAGTGATTGGTGGTCTATATCACCTCTCTATAGTATAGTGTGGTACTGCATGTCCTGTACTGCTCTTACATGTATTAGTGAGGTGCAGGCAGTGATTGGTGGTCTATAGCGCCTCCTACAGTACAGTGCGGTACTACATGTCCTGTACTGCTCTTACATGTATTAGTGAGGTGCATGCAGTGATTGCCAGTCTAGTAGCGCCTCTCTCACTACAGTTTCGGTATGACATGGTCTGTACTGCTCTTACATGTATTAGTGAGGAGGGAGGGAGTGATTGGTGGTCTATAGCGCCTCCTACAGTACACTGCGGTACTTTATGTACTGTACTGCTCTTACATGTATTAGTGAGGTGCATGCAGTGATTGGTGTTCTATAGCGCCTCCTACAGTACAGTGCGGTACTACATGTCCTGTACTGCTCTTACATGTATTAGTGAGGTGCATGCAGTGATTGCCAGTCTATAGCGCCTCTCTACACTACAGTGCGGTATTACATGGTCTGTACTGCTCTTACATGTATTAGTGAGGTGCAGGCAGTGATTGGTGGTCTATATCACCTCTCTATAGTGTAGTGTGGTACTGCATGTCCTGTACTGCTCTTACATGTGCCAGGATGAACGGCTCCTTTGGGCACCAGGTGAGAGTCCCATTTTCTTTTTTTATTGTACATGGTGTATAAAGTCCATGACCCTAAAAGCTCCTGCCCTCATCATAGAAAGTGATTTCCAGCAGCTCTCTCTGATGCTCTATGTAAGGACGCGCTTTATCTGGATTAAATTATCTGGTTAAAGGACGACTCCATGTTTTTTTTTTTCCCCTTAGCTCATTAGAGATTGATTTTAGATACACTGTAGTGCCTGTAATTTTGCTTACCTGCAGCTGCATACAGGATTTCTGACTGATGCAACAGTCTATTAGGTTACATGACCTGCATTCCGATTGGTTGAAATATCAGACTGACTTCGAACCTCCCACATAAATGCAGAGAGAGATTCACTTCCAGGTCACACAACCATGCGGTGTGGCAGCTGCTCAGAGTGCAGGTCACATGAACCTGTTGCAGCAGTGAGAAATCCTGTTTTGAGCTGCAGGTAAACAACATGACTGGCACTTCTGTGCACCTAGGAGAAATTTCTAATAAATTAAAAGGAAATTAAAAAAAACCTGGAGGGGTCCTTTAATTTTCTTTCAATTTTGTATGATGTTGGTGACATTTTGGGTCTTCAGATTCAGTTATCAGTTTTCCATAGAGTTATGGTTTCATCATACAATGGTTGCCCCAATCCAATTCATTTTGTATGTTGAGGGACCTCTGTATACTTACAGGTTCATGGAGCTGCGGCGCAGGGATCCCGACTTTCTTTTCAGGGTGGTGCAGAGGAGCAGGTCGGTGAAGAGGAAGAGAGATCGATCCTTCTTACCCCCAACAGCTTTCTGTGGGACAGTGAAATGAAACATCAATCATCTCAACGTCAAGAGGGAGCAATGCTAAAAAAAAAAAAAAAAGTCATCTTCAACCGCTGCTTAAAGGGGTTGTCTCACTATAGACAGAGCAATAGCATAGGCCATCAATGTTTCATAGGTGCAGGACCTACTTCTGGGATCCGCTCCTATCTCAAGAATGAGCCCCCAGACCTCTCCATTTTGAATGGAGAGGTGATCGGGACTCTCAGATTTAAAAATCAATGGGAGTTCGGAGTACAACTGAGCCAAAGACTGAAGTTTTGAAGCTTGTTGTCAAGATCGGTCCAGGTCCTTGAGTTGGGACCCATGCCTATCAGACATTGATGACCTATCAAGGAGAGTTTTTTTCCCCACTTTCAAATCCACTGTTGCCCCTCACCCAGCCAACCAGTAAGTTCTACACTGCACTGATGAGGGGCAAATACCCCAAAACAGCTGTCTGTAGTTGGACTTAAAGGGGTTTTGCCACGATCCAATGTTGCCGTGGGATCCTCCAAAATGGGTATTTAATCACTTTTCTAAATACAGGTCATCAAAAAAAGTGGTTAGTACCTATCAAAAATGGTCCAAGGAAGGACAACTGGTGACCAGGGACATCCCCAGAACATCAGGTCTGGTGGGGTGCTCCTGGTGTGGAGTGGTTAGTGCCTACCAAAAATGGTCCAAGGAAGGACAACTGGGGAAGGGTCAAGGATGCTCGAAGCTTACTGATGTGTGGGGGTGAAGGCTAGACCGTTGGGTCACATCCCATAAAGAGCTACTGGAACACAAATGACTGATAACGTTCCTCCTGGATATGATAGAAAGATGTCGGGACACACAGGGAATCGCTATGTTTTGGGCCCTGGAGCCACAGACCAGTCAGAGAGCCTATGCTGACCCCTGTCCACCAACGAAAGGGTCTACAACGGTCATATGAGCATCAGAACATGAGTACGGAGCAATGGAAGGGGGGCAGCCTGGTCTCATGAATAACGCTATACAGTATGTCGATGGCCAGGTCTATGCGCAGCACGTGCTTGGGGAAGAGATGGCGCCAGGATATACTATGAGAAGAAGACAAGATGGCGGAGGCAGTGTAATGGGAAATGTTCAAGTGGAGGGTCCTGGCATCATGTGGACGGCCGTGTGAGTGTGTGTCACTTACCTGTAGAAGAGATTGCAGCAGGGGTTTTGCCACGATCTAATGTTAACGTGGGATCCTGCAAAATGGGTATTTATTACACTTCTAAATATATGTCATCAAAAAAAGTGAAGCCTGTGAGAGCTACATCCTTCCTTATATGCCCTAGGTTTCCTGACATTTTACATTAGACATGACCAGCAGCTGATCTGGCCTTGCTTGTGTTGTTTGCACTTCTTATCTGATGGCAGGGAACATGAACAAGCTTTGAAAGATCCTGTGTCTTTTGTATAGAGAATTCACTGGTTGTAATGTAATTAACTGAGTAAACATGCAGATGCTCCCTGGATCTCTGCTCAGCCTCCCTCCCTCTCCCCCTGCAGCCGTTCGTGAAGGAATGAAAGAAGGCTGCCTGCTGAGCTTATCTTCTCTCCTGAGCCGATAAGAGGGAGAAATAAAACACATATAGCTTGTCTACAATACAGTTCTCCTCTGTGGATTAGCCAAACAATGTTTGCTCAACTACAGAGACTGAGTTTTAGGAATATGCATGGGAGGTGTTGCGATGACATCACAGAGGAGGTACTTGTTTTTTTAAACACAGAAACAACGCCCCTTTTTCTAGCCTCAAGAGGGAGTATCAGCCTGTTAGGTAAGGAACTCGCTTCTTGGCAAAATGCCTTTAACTGGTTTGGCTCAAATCCCTTTCACATTGCTAGGTTCCTGCGAGCTACATGTGAACTGAGGATAACTACATCCAATAGAGGGCGCTGTGGAGCTCCTCAGCTCTTTTCCCAGAAGCCTTTGCTTTATGCAAAACAGTGAGGTCTGAATGGCAAGTGAACCCTCACACCGACCAATTTATTGGTTCCTCTCCTCAAGGAGAGTTTTTTTCCCCCCATCAATGTCTATAGTGAGACAATCCCTTTAAAAGGGAATCCTGCCCCAAACATCTGCTATGTGAACATCCCAATTACAGTGGCACTCTACAAAGCGCTCTATAGAGTGCCCAAATCCCAGTGATGGTCTATGGGTTGCTGTTATCATCCCTGTCTTTTCCACACACAGAAGAAGTGCGGCAGTGTGCACAGAAGCCCCATCAGGGTTTATACAGGTCCCAGCAAATCCTTACACACAGCCTCATCTGTAATTGTACACCAATCAGCAGAACCTAGAAGGCTGGAGTCAGTAACCTTCGTTATCTGGTGACTATGACGTCACAAGGAGGGAAATATCAGCAGCAAATGAACAGTCATTGATCTGGAAGCAGGAAAAATGGGCAAAAGTAAGGATCTGAGCGATTAGTCTACATGACTGGGTCAGAGCATCTCCAGAACATCAGGTCTTGTGGGATGCTCCTAGTCTGTAGTGGTTAGTACCTACCAAGAATGGTTCAAGAAAGGACAACTGGTGACCAGGGACATCTCCAGAACATCAGGTCTGGTGGGGTGCTCCTGGTGTAGAGTGGTTAGTACCCATCAAGAATGGTCCAAGAAAGGACAACTGGTGACCAGGAACATCTCCAGAACATCAGGTCTGGTGGGGTGCTCCTGGTGTGGAGTGGTTAGTACCTACCAAAAAATGGTCCAAGGACGGACAACTGGTGACCAGGGACATCTCCAGAACATCAGGTCTGGTGGGGTGCTCCTGGTGTGGAGTGGTTAGTACCTACCAAAAATGGTCCAAGGAAGGACAACTGGTGACCAGTGACATCTCCAGAACATCAGGTCTGGTGGGGTGCTCCTGGTGTGGAGTGGTTAGTACCTACCAAAAATGGTTCAAGAAAGGACAACTGGTGACCAGGGACATCTCCAGAACATCAGGTCTGGTGGGGTGCTCCTGGTGTGGAGTGGTTAGTACCTACCAAAAATGGTCCAAGGAAGGACAACTGGTGACCAGTGACATCTCCAGAACATCAGGTCTGGTGGGGTGCTCCTGGTGTGGAGTGGTTAGTACCTACCAAAAATGGTCCAAGTAAGGACAACTGGTGACCAGGGACAGGGTCAAGGATGCTTGAAGCTTACTGATGTGTGGGGGTGAAGGCTAGACCGTTGGGTCACATCCCATAAAGAGCTACTGGAACACAAATGACTGATAACGTTCCTCCTGGATATGATAGAAAGATGTCGGGACACACAGGGAATCGCTATGTTTTAGGCCCTGGAGCCACAGACCGGTCACAGGGCCTATGCTGACCCTGTCCACCAACGAGAGGGTCTACATTGGTCATATGAGCATCAGAACATGAGTACGGAGCCATGGAAGGAGGCAGCCTGGTCTCATGAATAACGCTATACAGTATGTCGATGGCCGGGTCTATGCGCAGCACGTGCTAGGGGAAGAGATGGCACCAGGATATACTATGAGAAGACAAGATGGCGGAGGCAGTGTAATGGGCAATGTTCTACTGGGGGGTCCTGGCATCATGTGGACGGCCGTGTGAGTGTGTGTCACTTACCTGTAGAAGAGATTGCAGCAGGATGTACTATGGGAAGAAGACAAGATGGCAGAAGCAGGGTGATAGGTATTGTTATGCTGGGGGGTTCTAGCATCATTTGGATGGCCGTGCAGGTCACTTACCTGGGGAAGAGATGGCAGCAGGATGCATCATGGGAAGAAAACAAGATGGCGGAGGCAGTGTGATGGGCAATGTTCTGCTGCGGGGTCCTGGCATCATGTGGATGTTACTGTGAAACGTACCAGCTATCTAACAGTGTAGAGACCAATTTCCCTCCTGTCAGTAGGATAATGCCCCTGAGGCCACACTGCGAACACTTTCCAGGAATGAAGAACATGACAAAGGGGTCACGGTGGTGACTCTGAATGGCACATGGCGTAAAGGCGGCCCTGTCACACATTTCGTACTACCTCAGAGATACCTCAAAGGAACATGATCTTACCACTTCCACTACCATCTCTTGCCGCACAAATCTCCGGAAAGGTACTTGAAGCTGCAAAAGAAACAAACATAATAAAGTCTGACCAGTGACTAAAGGCAAATGATGCAGCGAATGGGGGAGCTAGAAGAATCTCACTTAAAAAATCTCTTTGGTCCCTTTAAAGGGATATTTGGGACCACCTCACTTGGAAACAGAACCCTGACAGGCTCACTGCTCTTGGCTTGTAGCTCGCGCTTATTCTGCCAGAGACATCACTTTGTATGCAATGTATGAAAATCATATTATGCTGTGTACTAGGGTCCTTGTCTTCAGGCTTTTAACAGTAGAGAACAGGAGGAGGAGGAGGAGGAGGAGGAGGAGGATGATGATGAGCAGAGCGGCGGACAGGAGGAAGGAAGGTGAAAAAGGAAGGAAGGAAGGAAGGGAGGCAGACAGGAGGAAGGAGAGAAAGAAAGGAAGGAAGGGAGGCAGACAGGAGGAAGGAGAGAAAGAAAGGAAGGAAGGGAGGCAGACAGGAGGAAGGAGAGAAAGAAAGGAAGGAAGGGAGGCAGACAGGAGGAAGGAGAGAAAGAAAGGAAGGAAGGGAGGCAGACAGGAGGAAGGAGAGAAAGAAAGGAAGGAAGGGAGGCAGACAGGAGGAAGGAGAGAAAGAAAGGAAAGGGAAAGGGGGGAGACAGGAGGAAGGAGAGAAAGAAAGGAAGGAAGGGAGGCAGACAGGAGGAAGGAGAGAAAGAAAGGAAGGAAGGGAGGCAGACAGGAGGAAGGAGAGAAAGAAAGGAAGGAAGGGAGGCAGACAGGAGGAAGGAGAGAAAGAAAGGAAGGAAGGGAGGCAGACAGGAGGAAGGAGAGAAAGGAAGGAAGGGAGGCAGACAGGAGGAAGGAAGGGAGGCAGACAGGAGGAAGGAGAGAAAGGAAGGAAGGGAGGCAGACAGGAGGAAGGAGAGAAAGGAAGGAAGGGAGGCAGACAGGAGGAAGGAGAGGTGAAAAAGGAAGGCAGACAGGAGGAAGGAGAGAAAGGAAGGAAGGGAGGCAGACAGGAGGAAGGAGAGAAAGGAAGGAAGGGAGGCAGACAGGAGGAAGGAGAGAAAGGAAGGAAGGGAGGCAGACAGGAGGAAGGAGAGAAAGGAAGGAAGGGAGGCAGACAGGAGGAAGGAGAGAAAGGAAGGAAGGGAGGCAGACAGGAGGAAGGAGAGAAAGGAAAGAGGAGAGGAGGAGGAGGACAGGAGGACAGGAGAGGAGAGAAAGGAAGGAAGGGAGGCAGACAGCAGGAAGAGGAAGGAAGGAGGAGGAAGGAAGGAAGGGAGAGAGGACAGCGGAGGCAGACAGGAGGAAGGAGAGAAAGGAAGGAAGGGAGGCAGACAGCAGGAAGAGGAGGAAGGAGAGAAAGGAAGGAAGGGAGGCAGACAGCAGGAAGAGGAGGAAGGAGAGAAAGGAAGGAAGGGAGGCAGACAGGAGGAAGGAGAGAAAGGAAGGAAGGGAGGCAGACAGCAGGAAGAGGAGGAAGGAGAGAAAGGAAGGAAGGGAGGCAGACAGCAGGAAGAGGAGGAAGGAGAGAAAGGAAGGAAGGGAGGCAGACAGCAGGAAGAGGAGAAAGGAGAAAAAGAAAGGGAGCGGCGGACAGCAGGGAGAGACCGAGGAGGAAAGAGAGAAAGGAAGGGAGGGAGCAGCGGACAGCAGGAAGGAAAAGAAGGAAGAGAGCGGCAGACAGCAGGAAGAGGAGGAAGGAGAAAAAGGAAGAGAGAGCGGCAGACAGCAGGAAGAGGAGGAAGGAGAAAAAGGAAGAGAGAGCGGCAGACAGCAGGAAGAGGAGGAAGGAGAAAAAGGAAGAGAGAGCGGCAGACAGCAGGAGTAGGATGAGGAAGGAGAAAAAAAAATGGAGAGAGCAGCGGACAGCAAGAGGAAGGAGAAAAAGGAAGGGAGCGGCAGACAGCAGGACGACAACAAGGAGGAAGGAGAAAAATGAAGGGAGCGGAGGAGAAGGAAGAGGAGAAGAGTAGCGGACAGGAGGAGGAGAGCAGGAGAAAGGACGAGAACAGAAAGAGGCGAACAAACAGAAGAAGAAATGAGTAATCAGGAGGCAAGTGTTGGAGACCGCACAGAATAAGGGGAACAAGAGGTTGAGCGCAGACGAGAGACAGAGAGCGAGAGTGGAAGCGAGAGGAGAATAGTGAACAAGAACCCCAGAGTCGAGAAGATCACATACGTCCTCCATGCCCTCGATGTGAGCCTCTATCTCCTGCAGGATGCGGGTGTCTCTCTCTGCCTCTTCCGCGCTCCTCATCCCCATGTTTATCCTCTCCGCCAGCTGCTTGATATTTCTTTGGGCATCCGGGAGGCACAGGTGGTCCGGGTGGTCCTCAGGCGTGTGCTTCAGCAGATCCTGCAAGAAGACCAAAAACAGGAGTCAGTGGAACCCACACACCCGTCTGCTCACCTCCCACACAGCCAGCACCATCCAGGAGCCGTCACCTGCCAGATTTCTCGCCTTTCCAAACCCAGGTTAATCAGTCCGGTGAGGGCCAGGTGTATACGGATCGGAGGACAGGTGTGTACGGCGTAAGCACGTCATACACACAGGTACACATACCCTTATACACAGCCACGCATCATAGATCTGCTGCACACATGTCCTTATACAGGAACATTCCAGAGTAGGAGATGCTGCACTCCCAGATCTGGCCAGCATGTGGCGCTCCTATTGCTGGAAGGTCATCGATGCTTCCTCTGTATGAGGTGAAGCATTCATCACACCGACTCATTACCACCACCGGGCGCAGCATCCATTCACCCCGATGGTTAATTGGAATAATAAACACCATTGGATTTTCTTCCCTTATATTCCCCGTTCTCACAGCTGCTCATGTGGACTCTGCACCGATGCACGGTCAGAGAAAATCCCGTCCTGACCTTGTCCTGCTCACACAGCTGCAAACATGATGAATGTACTATAGTAAACCCGCAGCGTGCGATTAGGACAGGGACAGGTTTCTGACCTCTGGATTTAAAAGGAGATTGTTCCCATTCACTGACAGCAAGCTGAAAATTTGGAGCACAAAGAAAAAAAAATGCAAAAGTTTTCCTATTCATTAGAGACTCGGCAAACATAGGTAGAGCTCTGACCCCTAGGATCCCGTTTACGGAGAGGGACCATGGGGTTCTGTACTGTTGGACTGGCACACGGGGGATACCCCCGATTGGCACCTGGGCATGGTAGGCTAGGGGACAATTTTAAGGGGGAAAGGCAGAGTAAGAGACAGAAAGCAATAGACATGTGTATATGACTGCACCTACTACAGCAGCTGTATAAGGGGCCCCCAGGAATCAACTCCACTGGCGGGGGCCCCCCCAGGAATCAACTCCACTGGCGGGGGCCCCCCCAGGAATCAACTCCACTGGCGGGGGCCCCCCCAGGAATCAACTCCACTGGCGGGGGCCCCCAGAATTACATGAATGCCTATATGTCAACTCAAAGATGTATGGACTATATGTCATAGGCCTTGTGACTGGTATGGTGCCCTTGGAGAGATGGGGCATAGTCCTGATTGGGCCCATTACCTTGGTCACTTGATGATCAGAACCAATACAGGATCAGAGCAATCAGGCTCTGTCCACACAACAAGTATTTCAAGTCGCAATCCACACGGATTCTAACTTGAAATATTCGTCTAAAACCAAAAAGTAGAAAATACACCTTGTAGTTCATACAACCTGTATTTTGTCACTCGGTTTTTAAGAGTTTTAAAAAAAAAAAAAAAAAGCGCTGAAAAATGGCCCAAAATCGGCCTCAGACAAGCTTCAAATCTTCATTCATTGACTTTAATGTAAAACACGCCTTGTTGTTCACACAAAGCGTCTTTCACCAGCGTAACTGCGAGCTGTTTTTTGGACGCCATTAAGTGATGTCAATTCTTGAGGCGTTTCTCGCCAATAACATCCCCATAGGAAACAGTGGAGATAGGATTCTTCAAAATACGCTTTGACAAAGGCTTTTAAACCGGTTTGGTTTTTTTTACACTGATTTGGAAGCGAAAATTTACACTTCAAAAACCGCCGTGTGAATGTACGCTGACACCTCTCATGCGTTTTCAAAATTGGAGGGAATAAAACCCAATAGAGTTTAACTCTACTACTACCAAACATCAAAATGATTGACAGGACAACCCAAAACAAACAACCAAAAAAACCTTTAAAATTGCTTCTCCGACTCTTCATTCACCTCCCTGTGATGTTTTCTGTCCTATATTGTAGCCTCCCTTCCCTGAGGTGAGCAGCAGCATTCCTGTTGAAAAACAGTTACCCTTTGCCTTGTTAAACTAGAAGCCCCATGATCCTTTTCTGTGCTTTGTCTATCACCTTCCATCCCATCCTCCGTCTCAGTACACATCCCATTTCTTCCTTCATGTTGAGATTCCTAGAAGGCAGGACCAAAAAGGGGTGCGGCTTTAAAAACTGCCCTGAATAGCTACACCTCTTTGGTCACCTGATCTCCTGGGCTTTACACGAGCCGTTTCCTGAGTGTGGAGACACGACTGAACTTACTGTTGAACAGCAGATCTCCCAGGCTTTACACAGAGCCGTTTCCTTGGTGTGGAGACACGACTGAACTTTCTGTCAAACAGCAGATGTAAAACTGCAGAAAGCCCACAAAAAAGGTCATGAAAGTACATTAAAATTGAGCGGTTCTTCAGAATAGGATTTCTTTCCACTAGACAACCCCTTTAAATTATTAGGGAATCATAATTTTGCATGGTAAAAAATTTGGCAGCAACAGTTAGAAATGTTGTACTTCCCTTCTGTACGTGGCCTGATATGAAATCTCATTGTACAGATGACTTGGATTAGGAAGTTCAGCATTTTATACACGACTGACTTTAGCGTCAAGAAGCGGCACAGAGCACATAAAGTCCGTCGTGTCATATCACAACACATAGAACTTGCGTCACCGTAGCACAATAATTCGGAAAAATGTAAAAATATGCTAAAACTATGTGGAAAAACATCACAAGAAGAAGAAAGAAAAACCCTCACAAGCGTAATCTGCTTTATCTCTCTGTGTTTATTGCTTATTAATTGCCCCTTAGAGAAAACAAAACCGCAGAATCGGGCTTCAAAGCCTCCGAGGAAGCTGAATGCACAAGAAGGAGATATCAAACAGCAATAAATTCACCCCGGAGCCGCCCTCGCCGTATGTACGTCCCATCGTCCCGAGACTGGCGTGTTCCGGACTGCGGATGAGCGATCCCGCTCCACAGAAACACAACATCTGACAAACAAATTGAGTTAATTTACTTCTCGGCACAAAATGTAACAAAAGCTGAAACGTCAAGTGTTGCCAAGCGAGTCTCGCCGGCGTGCCGGAACATTCTGCCTGTCAGCCGGGAGGTGCCCAAGGGATCTGACAGGATATTACCTTAACATGCCGGGCGTCCCTAGCGTTCAAGGAGAACGACCACAAGATCAGGGCTTTGTGATGGCCGCTCCAAAATATTGACTTGGTTCTCCTTAACCCACTTTGTAACCAGTTTGGTAGTAGCTTCGGGTCATTGTCCATTTAGAAGACCCACTTCCACCCAAGCTTTAACTTCCTGGCTGATGTCTTGAGATATTGCTTCAATATTGCCACATAATCTTCTTTCCTCATGATGCCATCTATTTTGTACACCAGTCCCTCCTGCAGCAAAACAACTCCACAACATGATGCTGCTACCTCCATGTTTCATAGTTTGAATGATGTTCTCAGGCTTCCAGGCTTCTCCCTTTTTCCTCCAAATGTAACAATGGTCATTATGGCCAAACATTTCAATTTTAGTTTCGTCAGAGCACAGGAAATGTCTCCAAAAATGTAGGTCTTTGTTCCTGTGTTGCAAAAATTAATCTGGCTTTTCTAGGTTTCTTTTGGAGTAATGGCTTCTTCATGGCAGAGTTGCCTCTCAGCCCATGTTGATACAGTAAGGCCATGTCCCCACAGCACCGGGTTGCGGCCGGTTTTTCAGATGGTTTGCGGTTTTGCAAACCGTCTGAAAAACCATCCACAAACTTTTACACGGGCCGCTATGGAAAACCTGTGCAGCAGTCCCCACTGCACAGGTTTTCAACGCGGCGGTTTTTCAAACCGGCGGTGGCCCGAAAAACATTGAGCTCGTTCATTCTTTCGTCCGGTTTTTGGACGGAATATGTACAAGTGAATGTGAAGGGGGAGGGCTTTTCTCCGCTGATCGGAGAAAAGCCATTCTCCTGCGGCAGTGTGCACGGCACACAAACCCGGACAAATACCGGTCGGATAAACTGACCGGTATTTGTCCTGTGCCATGGGGATGCACCCTAATTGTTTCACTCTGGATAATGACACAATCTTACCAGTTTCCACCAGCATCTTCACAAGGTCTTTTGCTTTTGTTCATGGGTTTGAATGCACATGTCGGACCAAAGCACGTTCATCCCCGAGACACAGAACCCATCTCCTTCCTGAGCGGTATGATGGCTGGACTTTTCCATCTTATTTGTACTTGCGTAAAATTGTTTGTACAGATGAACGAGCCACCTTCAGGTATCGGGAAAATTTGCCCCCAAGAATGATCCAGACTTGTGAAAATCCACAATCTCTTCCGGGATATCTTGGGCTGATTTCTTTAGACTTTTCCATGATGTTACACCCCAGAAGCAGTGTTTTCTGGTGTGCTTAAAAATACATCCACAGCTGTGTCTCTAACTCAGATGTTTCCAATAAACCAGAAGCTTCCAAAGACCTGACATCATATGGACGGTCCCAAATTGTATAAAGGCAGAGTAATCCCAGTGTATGGAAACTTCTGACTTTGCAGAAAGTAATAAAAATTCTCTCTCTCATTATTCTGCATTTGTAAATAGAAATAAATTTTTTGGGTTCCTAATTGACCTAAAACGGGGAAGGTTTATTCTGATTTCATGTCAGAGTGAGAAAAACCTGCAGATGGGACTTTCTATATAGTGGATGGAAACTTCTGGTTTCAACTGTATGTTGGGTCTCATTTCTGGAAAAGGTCTATGTATATGGAGTCAGAAATCTGCCTGGGGCAGTCCGTGTTGTTTCCTCACTTGCGAATGCGGAATTTGAAGAAGGAAACCAACTCATTTCTGGTGAATGGCCCCTATGTTCACACAGCTTAAAATGGGCCGTATTTCGGTCCGTAATTACGCGCCGGAGTGCGCAAATTACGGGCTGAAAACGCCCATTCATTACGGTAATTTCCCCAAATTCTCATAAAAGAACTAAAGGTATTACGGCTCCCCTCCCTGCTCAGCGAATACGCCGAGGGGGGGGGGAAAAATTGACATGTCATTTTCTAGCGGCGTATACGCGCCGCTAGCAATGATTGTCTATGGGCCGGCGAGGGGGCCGGCCCCCCCCCACGGGGGTAACTGCGGGGCGTAATTACGTCCCGCAGTTAACCCGGGTGTGAACATAGCCTTAGGCCTCTTTTCACACGGCTTATTTCGCCGCGGATTTGCCACGGATTGCGATCGTCAATCCGTCGGGCAAATCAGTCAGAAATAAGTAACAGCCTATTTTCTATTGATTTCAATAGAAAATAGGGCTTGTCTTTCCAAAACGACGTGTATTTCCTTTCGGATTGCCGCCGGGGATTGACGACGGCAATCCGGAGGGAAAAAAAAAACAATGTGCTGTAAAATTTTATACGGACGGATTCCCCACCTTCAATGATTGGAGTTTGGTGAATCCGTCGGGAAATCAGTTACAAATACGTTGCACACATTGGCACTTATTTGAAAACTGATTTTCAACTGATTTCTGAACCGGTTTTCATCGGAAAAACCGTTGAAAATTATGGAAATCCAAAAGGGCCCTTATTGTAAATTTTTTGGGGATTTTGCGGGGCTTGCCCCTTCGGTAATCCGCCTCGGGGGGGAAAGGAACGCCTTATTTACGCGCGGGGGAGAAATGCTTTTCTATGGGGCGCGGGGCGGCCCCCCCGCCGCGGGCGCCATATTAGGGGGATTTGACCCAATACGCGCCCAAATCCGTGTGAAATAACCTTACACCCCTAACACTGTCTTTGTTGCCTATGCAACCATTCAGAGCCCCATAGCGACCAATCAGAGCCCAGCTTCATTTCTTATACTGCTGTGGAAAAATCAAAGCTTATCCTTGATTGGTTGCTGAGAAATGAAAGCTAAGCTCTGATTGGTTGCTAGGGCTTGTTTGGGGGCACGTATTGAATACATTTGGGAGCCTTGCGCCATCCCACTATAACACTTACCCCAATGGCTAAACAATGGGTTAATTTTTCTCATTTTGTAGTTGAGGATTTCGATATACACATTGGGCCTCATGTATGAAAACTGTCAAATAGCAAGACTGTCCTTGTTACTCATAGCAACCAGAGCCCATAGCAACCAGAGGTCAGCTTTCATTTTCCCTGAGCAGCGTAAGAAATGAAAGCTGAACTCTGGTTGCTATGGGCTCTGGTTGCTATGAGTAACAAGGACAGTCTTGCTATTTGACAGTTTTC
This sequence comes from Phyllomedusa bahiana, assembly GCA_025379985.1. Classification (NCBI taxonomy): domain Eukaryota; kingdom Metazoa; phylum Chordata; class Amphibia; order Anura; family Hylidae; genus Phyllomedusa; species Phyllomedusa bahiana. Next base: position 60,862 of record JAODAL010004235.1, on the reverse strand, counting down.
ATACATGAGGCCCAATGTGTATATCGAAATCCTCAACTACAACAGTCTTACTGGTAGACAGTTTTGATCATCTCTAACACTACACAGCACCTGACAGTACTTAGGTGGGCACCTCTCAGTAGTGCAGCCTCAGGCTTTGGGCCTGTAAATTCAAGCAATCAGATCTCAGCTCAGGAGAAAAATATTTTCTAATGTCCATTAACACTTTGTGATGGATATACCCGTCACAGGGGCGCTAAGTGGGTACGGAACATCATACTTACCAACTCTCCCTATCGTCAGGAAGACTCCCTGAAAATGGGGAGTCCTCCCGGTCTCCCTGAAGAGTTGGTAGATCTCCCACTATGGTAGGTTTGCCACCAATCTGGCAGGGACGGTTTTACTGCCAGGGAGCCAGTGCCGGGATTTTATTTGTACCGGCCATGTCGAGTGCTGGTAACTTTTAGGGTATGTTCACACGGGGTAATTTCGGCGCGTATTTGCGCTCTAATGCAGGAGAGATGCGCGCTGAATTTACGGTAATCCATAGCTCTCATAGAGAACTTTGGATTTAGCCTCCTCTCCCTGCTTGTACAATCCAATCGTATTGTACACACGGGGAGATAAGTGACATGTCAATTACTTGCGGCGAATACGCGCCACGAGCAGCGAGTGTCAATGGGTCCGTCAGGCTGAGGCCCCGCGGGAGTACGCGCGTATTAGCGCGAGCTCCCGAAAGACACAATGTACTGCGCCGCGTATTGTATGCGCCGCAGTACATCGTGTGAACATAGCCTTAGAATACACTCTTGGGCAGCCTATTAGGGGATGTTCACACGGCTTATTTGGACGCCGACTTTTCAGCAACTAAAACAGCATCAAAACCTCTCCTGAAACGCGCTTCTTCAGAAGAGGTTATTGATGAAGTTTTGGACGAGATTTCCCCCCATACAAATTATTATCGAGGGCAAAAACTGCACCGAAAACACTCTAAAAACTCACCACACACTATATACACAAGTACAGTAAATATGGCTGAGAAGGGGCCAAACAGTCACAAGTTGACAATGTTTGGTCGGTTTTAGCCTGAGCCTAAATGGCAGCTAAACCATTTTATACATCTGAGCACTCTCTTACTGGCTGTGGGTGGTTCTGTAGATAGTGCTGGTGCCAGGGTAAAGCTTCATGAGACGCTGCCCTGACATCACCTGGAGGGACCACATTGTAGCGCGGCTCTGAAGGAAGCTGATTGATGTGGTGTCGCCCAGCTTGGATGCTGGTGAGGAGATCCAACGTCCAGTAAAGCTGAAGGACACCACATCCCTTATCAGCTTTCCTCCAAAGCTGTTACACAGATGTGACAAAGGGGTGTAGCTTTGTGCAAAAGAGGGCGTGTCATGTAAAAGGGGGGTGGCCACTCAAACCCTCAAGGTGGCAAGCTGCAATTCAAAATCTCCCAAAAGGTCACTTCCAAAAGACGGCAAGTATGGGTTAGTTACTGCTGGCAACCTCCACTAGCAGCTGGGACAAAAGCAGCCCTGATCCCGGCCATTGAACCATGTCGATGCCATGGTAGACATGACCATGGCATCTAAATGATATGAAAAGCGCAATTCCATTTTTGGCGATTTCCCATTACTTTGTATGTTACCATTAGACAGTACATCTTTTCCCGCAAAAAACAAGCCCCGATAGGTCTTGTAAAACATTTTTAAAAAGTTATGCCTCTTAAAGGCGTGGAGGAAAAACAAAAATCTGCAAATAGCTGGGTTAAAGGAACTTTTTGTCGAAATAGTCTTCTGTTTGATCTGTTACCTATTCATTTTGGTAAATTGTTGAGTGCCGCTAGGTTTCAGGCCACCTCATCTGGCAGGTGCCAAATTTTTTTTTTTAATTGCGAATATGGCACACTCTGCACAAATCTGTTCATGGGACGGTGTAAGGGCAGGACGGACGCCATATTTATGAGCTGCACCGATTCGTGCCTCCATTTTCTCCGGTGTCTGAGCGAGGCCCCAAGCGCCTCATGCCTCAGCAACATCATTTTCTTATGAGAGATAGTTCTGGAAAAATCACAACTGAACGCCCAGGCCCGGTCTCCTGCGGCTCGACGCACAATGAACTATTCTTTATGGCCATTGTCTCTGTTCCCTATTCAGTACAGATGCATCAGAGCCCAGCGTGCTCCAATATACTCGCCACACGTGCGGCAGGTACACACAGCACCGCAAAGCGACCACCCACCGGCGCCTTCTACTGTCAGGGTAATGAGTTGGCTAAACCTCTATCACTGTGGAAATCTTCCATTGAGGCCCAGGACGGGCATCACCACATAGAACGAGCTCTCCATGTGTATAGAACTGCAGAAAACTACATAGAAGGCAGACACTGCTGAGAGAGAGAGAGGGGACGTTATGCATAGTTCTGTATGAGAGCTATGTATTACCGTAATTGCGGCGTGCATCTTGCCCGTATTAGAGCGCAAATACGATGTGAAATGCGCGCCAAAATTACCCCCTGTGAACATACCCTAAGGCAGGGTGTAAAAAGTAATGAATGAAACTCCTATGTACAGCAGTACAATAGTACTGCTGTATATAGGACAATTAAGTGGTCCCCCTAGTGGTCAAGTACCGTAAGAGGACTAAGTACAGTATTAAAGTGTAAAAAAAAAAAAGTTTAAAAACAAATTAAAGGTTTAAATCCCCACTTTTTACGGACACGCCAATACCAATGTGTAACTTTTTTATTTGTAAAACGACAAACGTCCAATCTATTAAAATGTAACAATGTATCCTGTACACCGTAGAAAAAAAAAAAATCCAAAACGCCAAAATTGTGTTTTTTTTTAGTCATTTCATATCCCCAAAATATTGGAATAAAAAAAATCATCAAAAAGTCGCCTCTATCCCAAAATGGTTTCAATAAAAAACTACACTTCAGCCAGGATTTTTTTTGCTTCAAATTTTTTTTTCTCCCATATCCCCCCTTCTAAAACCTAGGTGTGTCTTAGGGTATGTTCACACAGCATAAGTGCGGCGCGTTCAGTACGAGGCGTAATCCATAGTTCTCTATGAGAGCTATGGATTACCGTAATTATGGGGCACATTAAGCTCAGTATGACGCAAAATGTGCCCCAAAATAAGACGTGTGAACTTAACCTCGGAGTCCGGTGTGTCTTCTAGTCCGAAAAATACGGTAATCGTTATCCCTTCATGGGACCAGAAAAAAAAATAAAAAAAAAAAAATGTATAAAATATTATTGTGCCTACATTAGGGTATGTTCACACAAGGTAATTTCAACACGCATTTCACCGTGTATTTACGCTCCAATACGAGAGAGATGCACACCGAAATTACGGTAATCCATAGTTCTCATAGAGAACTATGGATTACGCCTCCTCTTCCCGCTCGCACAATATGATCGTACTGTATGTGCGGGGAGATAAGTGACATGTCATGACAGTTTATGGGGACGGCAGGCTGCCCTCCCCCTCCCCCACGGGAGTATGCGCCGATCAGCGTGACTCCCAAACACCCGGCGTAATTGCGGGGAGTACAGTACACCCCGCAATTACGCCGTGTGAACATAGCCTTACCGAAAAACCTACACATATTAGATCTCCACACAGCTGTAATAACCTGTAGAATTCAACAAGTTACTTCGTGTGAAATGTGAATGGTGTAAAAAATAATTTAAAAAACAAAAATTCAAAAAACATGTTATGCAATAATTTATGTGAACTCAAACTACTGCCCCCCCCCAAAATACAACTTCTCTGTCATAAAACGAGGCCTCCTACAAAACTAAAAAAGGTTACGACTGTTGAAACGCAAGGAGGCAAAAAAACTTAAAAAAAAAAAAAACTAAAAACAAAAAAAAAAAAAAAAAAAACACTTCAGGTCTGGGGCTAATGGGGTTAAACTACTTTTTCAGTTTGTGCATAACTTGTCGCTGTATGGTGAAGAAATTTTAGGAATATTTATTATATTAAGTTATATATTATGGGATGTTCTTTCATTCTGTGATTGTGTCTCTTCGTAGCAGTGTACATACTAGTACAGGCAGCCTCAAACTACAACTCCCATCATGCATTTATACAATCTATAACAGTGGGAATGATGGGAGTTGTAGTTTCTAGGGCCGCAGTTTGAGGATACCTGTACTAGAGGCTGATTAACAGTATTCGGAACCCGAAAACCCTTGGAGGTGCTGCTGATGGCGCCGACTTTAGAGGAAAGGTTACAGCAGGCCGCCTGCGATACCGCTCCTCCGCCAGGGACCTCGCTGTCTCTTTAATGAGAAAGCAACAGGGGGCGCAGAGACCCAATTACAGTCACTCCGCTCTGAATAATACATGGGACGCGAAGCTGCTTACTGGGCTAAATATCAGGCAGCTTATACAAGCACTTATCTGCTCCCAGTAAAGCTGGGTGACGTGTAACATGGCTGCTGTGATCTCAACCAGACTTCTGAATGGTGCATCTGTATAGTATGATGGGAGGAGAGGAAGGGTTTCAGCAAGAGGGGTGAAGTCACCCAGAATCCCAGAGTGAGGGCGACACCGGGGAACGGGCAGATGCAGGGCGGCAGCAAGAGCAATTCTGTAACCTGGCGAAATCATGGCGCAAGGTCTCCCAAAACTTACCATGATACACAGCTCAGCAGGATATCAACAGCATGGGATTGGATTCACAGTCACAAGAGTATCACACAGGGTAGGATTAGATACACAGCTCAGGGAGTATCACACGGGTTTGGGGTTTAACACAGCTCGCAGCGGTACACTCGGATGGATTTTTACAAGCTCAGCAACCGTATCACACAGGATGGATTAGTACACAGTCAGAGACAGTATCACTAGGATAGGATTAGATACACAGTCAGAGACAGTATCCACAGGTAGGATTTGATACACAGTCAGCAACAGTATCACACAGGGTGGATTAGTACATGGCTCAGAGACGTTTAAAAAGGATAGGTTTAGATCAAGTCAGCAGAGGGTTCACAAGGGAAAGGGTTGTACACAGTCGCGACAGTACCACAGGTTTTATTAGATACTGGCTCAGCAGACGTATCAACAGGATGGTTTAGATACACGCTAGCAGACGGGATCAACCCCGGATGGTTTGTAAAGCTCAGCGGCGGTTTTACACAGAATAGGTTAATAACAGCTTAGCGACGGTATCAACAGGATAGGTTTTAAAACACAGTCAGCAGACGGATCCACAGAATAGGATTAGATACACAGCTCAGCAGACGTAACAAGGATAGGGTCAGAAAACAGCTCAGCAGACGTATACACAGGATAGGTTAATACACCCCGCGACAGATCAACAGGTAGGATAGATACACAGCTCAGCAGACGGAATCACACAGATGGAATCAGATACACCATGACCTCAGCAGCAGACAGTATCACACAGGATGGATTAGATACACAGCTCAGCAGACGTATCACACAGGATAGGATTAGATACACAGCTCAGCAGACAGTATCACACAGGATAGGAATAGATACACAGCTCAGCAGACACTATCACTCAGGAGAGGATTAGATACACAGCTCAGCAGACAGTATCACACAGGATAGGATTAGATACACAGCTCAGCAGACAGTATCACACAGGATAGGATTAGATACATGGCTCAGCAGACAGTATCACACAGGATAGGATTAGATACACAGCTCAGCAGACGGTATCACACAAAATAGGATCAGATACACAGCTCAGCAGACAGTATCACACAGGATAGGATTAGATACACAGCTCAGCAGACAGTATCACACAGGATAGGATTAGATACACAGCTCAGCAGACAGTATCACACAGGATAGGATTAGATACACAGCTCAGCAGACACTATCACACTGGAGAGGATTAGATACACAGCTCAGCAGACAGTATCACACAGATGAGGATTAGAAACACAGCTCAGCAGACAGTATGACACAGGATAAGATTAGAAACAGCTCAGCAGACACTATCACACAAGAGACGATTAGATACACAGCTCAGCAGATGGTATCACACAGGATAGGATTAGATACACAGCTCAGCAGACAGTATCACACATGATAGGATTAGATACACAGCTCAGCAGGGAGTATCACACAGGATAGGATTAGATACACAGCTCAGCAGTGAGTATTACACAGGAGAGGATTAGATACACCGCTCAGCAGACGGTATCACAGGATAGGATTAGATACACAGATCGGAAGACGGTATCACACAGGATAGGATCAGATACACAGCTCAGCAGACAGTATCACACAGGATAGGATTATATACACAGCTCAGCAGCCAGTATAACATTGCTGATGCTAATTGCCAGGAAGGTGACCCTGGAAGGCCCATGTGATACGTCCTTCATGATTAGTATGACACTATGCATAGCTCCCATGCCCTGTGCGACGGCGTCCATGTGGCCTCATCTTCGGGACTTTCCTTTTTGTCGGGGGTTTGGCCCCGATGGGTTTATACCTAAAGCCTGAAACCTTGGATCCCTCAGAAGTTTCCCAAAAACATTTTGTAGTGAAATTGTACAAAGTCTTTATCTATTTAAGGTACATTTTTATGTTTTTTTTTCTCCATTTACAGCTAAAGCTTCACATTTCTTCAGCAGAGAGCAGTGCATTGTGGGAGCATGGCTGGGAAGTCACATGTCGGACAGAGGGGTGGAGCTAAACTGCCATTTGCCATGGCAACCAGCTGAATTGTGAATGCAGCTCCGGATGTGAATGGAGGAAAACAACAAGAAGATATATTTTATTTTTTTTCAGTTAACATCAGCTTCCTAATTATAAGGGCCCCCCGGGTGAGGGGTGTAGGGGCCTCTTACCTTGACGATGAGCTCATAGCGGGGGATCCTCTGGACGGGTTTGATCATGAGGTCCGACAGCGCCTGCTTCTCCCGGTTCTCACGAGTGCATTGCTGGGAAGGAAATAATAAAGATGAACCTCATGATATAGGGGTGAAGGGGCTCAGGACCCCCACATTCAAAATCAACGCACTGCACCCCCTTGGGTTAACAAAGGTTATTTACAGACAAATATTATATCAATTTTAATACCCAAAGTCCTCAATTATAACACCTGTTAGCATACCTCCCAACTGTCCCTATTTTGGAGGGACAGTCCCTATATTTAACCCTTGTCCCTCTTAGCTCTATAAATGTCCCTCTTTTTCCTTTAGGAAACAGATTTGTGTCAATAAACTGCTAACTTCCCTGTAAAAAGTTTATTCTTTCTCTTTACACAACACTTAATTCTCATCATTGGATAAAAAGCAACCCTAAAAATGTGCCCCTTTTTGCCTGTCTAAAAGTTGGATTTTTTGTGTGGGGGCGTGGTTAGGGGGGTTTGTTTGGTGTGATGTCTTTTTTGGGTGGGGTTTAAGGGGGGGTTTTCCCTGATGGCCCCTCTTTGCAACTCTAAAAGTTGGGGGTAGCGTTAGTACTACATAGCACTTCACCCGCCCCAATTTTCAGATTCGCCCCCACCATGGTTTTCAGATCTTTGGGTACATTAAAAACAATGAGGGCGTTTACCCCTGCAGATTTCACCGACCTCTGCAAAACCCCCTACTGTGTAACCCCCCGGGACGAGGGGTGTCACTGCACCTTCAAACCCCTATATGTAGGGGGCCCGGAGCAGAGGTTCATGCCCTCTGCTAACCCTACTGTGTAGGGGGCCCCCGGGGAAAATAGATGCACTGCACCTCTGAAAAACCCTACTGTGTAGGGGGCCCGGGGACAGAGGATGTCATGCACCTCTGAAACCCATGTGTGGGGGGCCCCGGGGAAAGGTGTCATGCACCCTGCAACCCTATGTATAGGGGCCCCCAGAGAGAGGTTTAAAAATGACCTCTGCAAAACCCATGTGTAGGGGGCCCGGGCAGACAGAGTACTGCACCTTGCAAACCCCCCTACTGTTTATGGCCCCCGGGGCCCGGGAGGGATGTCACGCCCCTCTGCAAACCCCTAGTTATGGGGCCCAGGATGTCACTGCCCCTCTGCAAATCCTTGGTATGGGGGGCCCGGAGCAGACGGATGTACTGCACCTCTGCTAACCCACTGTGTAGGGGGCCCAAAAGGGGCAGACGATGTCACTGACCTTGCTAAACCTACGTGTATGGGGCAAGGGGCAGACAAGCACGCACCTCTGCTAACCCCTAGTGTATGGCCCCCGACAGCGGATGTACTGCACCTTCTAACCCACTTGTAGGGGCCCGGGGAGCAGACGGATGTCACTGCACCTTTGCTAACCCTATGTGTATGGGGCCAAGGGGCAACAGATGTCACTGCACCTCTGCAAACCCCACTTTGTATGGGGCCGGGGGCAGACGATGTACTGACCTTGCTCCCCCCCTACTGTGTTTTTGGCCCCGGAGCGACGGTGTCACTGCACCTCTGCTAACCCTACTGTGTAGGGCCCCCGGGCAGAGGATGTCCTGCCCCTTGCAAACCCTACTGTGTATGGCCCCGGGCAGATGGATGTCACTGCCCCTCTGCAACCCACTGTGTATGGCCCGGAGCAGACGAATTTCAGCCCCTCTGCTAACACTATGTTTTGGCCCCGGAGAAGACAGATTGACTGCACCTCTGCTAACCCTACGTGTATGGGGCCCTGGAGCAGACGGATGTCATGCACCTCGCAAACCCCTACTGTGTGGGGGGCCCCGGAGCAGACGGTGTCCGTCTCTGCAAACCCCTAGTGTATGGGACCCCGGAGCGAGGGATGTCATCCCCTCTCTAACCTACTGTGTATACCCACAGACATTCCTCCTCTGCTAACCTACTGTGTATCCTTTCACAACAATTTCACTCCCTCTCTAACCTACTTTATCCCCACAACACCCCCCCCTTGTAACCCTCTTTAAAATGGGGCCCCGGGCAGACGGATGTCACTGCACCTCTGCTAACCAAGCTGTATCAGCAGAAAATGTTGATTGGTAAAGGGTTGTCTTCTCACATTTTCAGTAAATTGATGAATGTTGGGCTCCCGGGCTGAAAATCAGAGAACAAAACCCCCTGCAGCCATTGCGGAAGAACACAAGCTGGGTTTGGCAGTGTTATGGTCTAGGAGAGGGTTTAAAGGGGATTCCGGGCCACTCTTCATGTGGAAAGGGGCCAGTGGATTTGGGTATGATCTTCCCTTTCAATCACTAACCTATAATGGGCTCCCTTGGGTGGGACACTAAAGACAATGTGATATGCCACCCCCGGAGAAATGTCCAAAATTGGTTGGAAGGCAGGACCAAGTTCCAATTTTCTACCCTGGCCCTTATTCCCCGAAAACCAACTGTGGTCATGGCTTTGGCCCCCCAGCAGCTGTGGGGTCCCTGGATGGTGGTGTTGGGGTTTATGGCCCTCCAGCGTGGGTACAGTCAGCATGTGGGGCCCCGGATGGGAGTGTTGGGTCTGTGGCCCCTCCAGCAGCTGTGGTGCAGTAGATTGGGGCTCCGGTGGTGTTTTTTGGTTATGGCCCCTCCAGCAGCTGTGGGTGAGTCAGCAGTGAGACCCTGGAGGGGGGGTGTTTGGGGTCTATGGGGCCCCCCCGCACTGTGGTGCAGCAGAGTGGGGCCCCGGATTGGTTGTTGGCTCTTTGGGCCCCCCCAAACAGCTGTGGGGGCAGACGCATGTGGGGCCCCCGGTGGTGGCGTTTGGCTCATGGCCCCCCCCGCAGCTGTGGGTGCAGACGCATGTGGGGGCCCCCTGGATGGTGGCGTTGGCTCTTGGCCCCTCCAGCAAACTGTGGGTGGCAGTCGCATGTGGGGCCCCCGGATGGGAGGTTGGGTCATTTGGGCCCCCCCAGCAGCTTTGGGGGCAGTCAGCATGTGGGGGGCCCCTGGATGGGTGTTGGCTTATCCCCCCGCGTGTGGGGCCCCCGGATGGTGGTGTTGGCTTATGGCCCCCCAGAGCTTGGGGGCAGTACGTGGGGCCCCTGGATGGTGGGGTTTGCTCTTTGGCCCCTCCGTAGCTGTGGGTGCATCAGATGTGGGGGGCACTGGTGGGGGTGTTGGGTCTGTGGACCCTCCAGGGTGTGGGGGCAGTGTAAGCCTTTACCTTTTCCTCACCACTTGATGAGGGACTGACCTTCTGCTCAAATTGTGGGCCCCTGACAGCTTATCAGAACAGGGCACCACTGCTGCCCTCCACTCCCACCCTTCATTCTCCACCCAGAAGCCATTGCACTGCCTTTGTTATGTCTGCAAAGACCAAGGAAAACAACCACCTCATCGCTGGCTCCGTATGAAACAGGTTGTGCTTCACAGTCGGTGTCACGCGTCTATTTTCCTCCTTTGTTTTAATGGGTTTACAGGCCGGGGGGGGCTAAATTAAATCTTTTATGCACCTGGAGCGACGGGGAAAATTAAGACAATCATTCCCGAGCATAAAAATAAAAATCGCCAACAAATACAATTGGGGGATAATCCATCCGCAAACGGGGTAAAAGTAAATAATGTAAAATAAAGGGCGGCGCTGCGCACAATCAGATGTGGAAGGGAAAACAAATTTGCAGGACGGCTGTAGATGGAGGAGAAACATCTCCTCTTACGTCCGGGCTTAGGAATAAAACATACTGTTCTGTTTTTCTAAAAGCGGGGGGATTTTCAAAACCAAAAAATTGAACGAACGATGGACCATGCTTCTGCCCCATGTAGATGGCAAAGCAGTTAAAAGGTCCCTCAGAACCTCAGAAGATCAGCCAAGGCGTCTGTAGACGCATTTCATCCTTGGTGGCATCTCGCCGTTTTTGGTTAAACCTCTATCATAAGGCACCACACCTAGAAATATCAATGGATCAAGAGGGAAGGGAAATGGGGCTCTCAAATAGTTAAAAAAGAAGTGATGCCTGGAATGGTCACCTCTCTTCAGTTAGGTCCAGTGATAATTTTTCACTGGTGGACCAATTATGAAACATTAATGTGGGTCTCATGGTGGTTAAAGGCAGGGGAGAACATGGGTGGATTAGGAGACAAAGTTTTGGGTAAGGGTACAACGTTATCTAAAAGATGGAGCTCCGCGTCACGAGGCCTAGAGCTGGAGCTGGGTGTCGGGCACGGACGCGAGGCCTAGAGCTGGAGCTCCGCGTCGGGCACGGACGCGAGGCCTAGAGCTGGAGCTCCGCGTCGGGCACGGACGCGAGGCCTAGAGCTGGAGCTCCGCTCGGGCACGGACGCGAGGCCTAGAGCTGGAGACTACCGCGTCGGCACGGACGCGAGGCCTAGAGCTGGAGCTCCGCGTCGGGCACGGACGCGAGGCCTAGAGCTGGAGCTCCGCGTCGGGCACGGACGCGAGGCCTAGAGCTGGAGCTCCGCGTCGGGCACGGACGCGAGGCCAGAGCTGGAGCTCCGCGTCGGGCACGGACGCGAGGCCTAGAGCTGGAGCCCGCGTCGGGCACGGTCGCGAGGCCTAGAGCTGGAGCTCCGCGTCGGGCACGGACGCGAGGCCTAGAGCTGGAGCTCCGCGTCGGGCACGGACGCGAGGCCTAGAGCTGGAGCTCCGCGTCGGGCACGGACGCGAGGCCTAGAGCTGGAGCTCCGCGTCGGCCACGGACGCGAGGCCTAGCGATGGAGCTCCGCGTCGGCCACGGACGCGAGGCCTAGAGCTGGAGCTCCGCATTGGGCACGGACGCGGGGCCTAGCGATGGAGCGCTGTGTCGGGTATGGACACAAGGTCTAGAGATGAAAGTCTGTACTGGGCATGGGTACAAAGCCTGGGAATGAAGCTCTGTGGTCAGTTTGGGTACAGGGTCAGGAGATGAAGCTTTGTGGTGGGTATAGATACGGGGTGTGAAGAGCTTTATCTCTGTGTCGGAGGGTCAGTATATTTCTTGAATACAGATTGGCAGGTCTTGTGATGCAGCCACAATTCCTGAGGTAAAGGTTCAATATTAGTACAGGACTGTAAGGCTATGTTCACACGGCTTATTTCGGGGCGTGTTTACGGACGTATTTACGTCTGCAAATACATCCCGAAATACGTTTCAAATACGTGTCACAAAGTGTGGCGCGTATTTTGCGTCGTAAATACAATCACCATTCTTTACTACGGGGATTTACGTTGCGAAATACGACTCTAGTGACAGGGGACTTTACGAACGTATTTACGCCCGCAAATACGTTGCAAAAAATACGTCTCGTGTGAACGACGAGGTGTATTTTACATTGGAATCAATGCCAATCTAATTGTTCATTACTTGAAACTTATTTCGGGACGTATTTGCAGACGAAAATACGTCCGTGAATACGCCCCGAAATAAGCCGCGTGAACATAGCCTAATGGTCTCAACTCTCAACAAGCTAAGCCGCCTGTACCTTCACCCTTAAACTTGCATCTCTCTGGTACATTACAGGTCTTAAAACGCTGGTGTGGAGTACGATATGAATGGTCACATATAAAATGCACCTAGGCAGCCCCCGACATCACACACATACATATTACGGTGTCCGTGTAACCTCCACCGACCCAGAACCTACCTCCAGGAACTTGATGAAAGCTGGACGGGCTTCCTTCGCTATCCGGACCGCGTCCTTGGCATTGAGAAAATTGTCAATGTAAGCCGAGTAGATGCTGACCAGGATTTCCTTGGAAAACTGCAAGAGCAAAACAAAAGATGAATCCACCGACCGGCGTCAGGAGATATTGACTTATACGACAGAATATAAGGGAGAGATTGTATAGAAAGCCCCTTGGTTATTCAGATTACCATAGGGCTGACACTACACCCATCCAACCTTACAGAGGAGCCCAGGAGGACGGCAGGACTCTGTGGTCAATTACCTCTGACTTCTATGGAATAGGGGAGCCCTGTGCAGGTTATTGGAAAGGGCCGGGCTATTGCTGTTCACCCACATGCCCCCTCCTCTGAATGAAATTGGACCCCTAAAGAGGAGCAGTGTCTATTGCGATGGGCGTGTGGGCTGTCAGGTGGCCATTCTGTGTATGGTCATCAAATAGAAAAAAAATTGTTAAAAGGAGTGTTCTCCACCACGGTACAAAGCAGCGCTGTGTTCTCCATTCTGTTCTATGGGAGTTCCCAGTACAGGGGAGCGCTGTGTTCTCTATTCTGTTCTATGGGAGTTCCCAGTAGAGCGAAGCGCTGTGTTCTCTATTCTGTTCTATGGGAGTTCCCAGTACAGGGGAGCGCTGCGTTCTCCATTCTCCTCTATGGGAGTTCTCAGTACAGGGAAGCGCTGCGTTCTCCATTCTCCTCTATGGGAGTTCTCAGTACAGGGAAGCACTGCGTTCTCCATTCTCCTCTATGGGAGTTCTCAGTACAGGGGAGTGCTGGGTTCTCCATTCTGCTCTATGAGAGATTCCAGTACAGGCGAGCACTGTGTTCTCTCCATTCTGCTCTATGGGAGTTCCCAGTACAGGGGAGCGCTGTGTTCTTCCATTCTGCTCTATGGAGTTCCCAGTACAGGGGAGCGCGGTGTTCTCCATTCTGCTCTATGGGAGTTCCCAGTACAGGGGAGCACTGTGTTCTCCATTCTCCTCTATAGGGTTCCCAGTACGGGGAGCGCTGTTGTTCTCCATTCTCTCTATGGGAGTTCCAGTACAGGGAGCGCTGTGTTCTCCATTCTCCTCTATGGGAGTTCCCAGTACAGGGGAGCGCTGTGTTCTCCATTCTCCTCTATGGGAGATTCCAGTACAGGGGAGCGCTGTGTTCTCCATTCTCCTTTTTTGGGAGTTTTCCAGTACAGGGGAGTGCTGTGTTCTCCAGTCTCCTCTATGAGAGTTTCCAGTACAGGGGAGCAGAATTTTAGGTTGTTCTCAGAACTTCCAAAGAACAGAACAGAAGGGAGAGTTGTTCGAATGCGCAACCAGTTCTCCATTCTCAGCTGAAACTTCAGGGGGCCCGTTCCCGAGATAGGGACTATTAGACTTTGATGGCATATCCCATCAAAGTCTAAGGGGGGGAACACCCATTTAATTTTAGAGAGAGAAGATATTCCAGGAAGAAAACAGGTGAGCCACAGATTAGATTAAAAAGTGGGTCACAGCCAATTTTGGGCCCCCGAGACCTCCTTGATACCTCATTAGTGTTGGTTTTAATATGCATTGGCCTAGATTTCACTTTTTACATAGGACGGAGACACCTCCATAGGTTTACATGGACTGTAACGTCCTAAGAGATGGATATGGACATCATCAGTAGAGACAGCCCATGGCCTGGAGCAGGGGTGTCAAACTCATCTTCGCCAAGGGCCATATCAGCAATATGGTTGCCCTTAAGGGGTTGTCTCACTACATTGATTCATCTCACCTCAGTCCTGTTTTCTTGGTTTCATTTTGAATTCAGGGGCATGTTTACTGGCTTCCACTATGCTGCAGTAGAAGCCAGGTCTGTAGCTATAGCAACCAGCACTGGCAGCCTATCAGGAGAGATCAAACCGGTCTGTAGCTATAGCAACCAGCGCTGGCAGCCTATCAGGAGAGATCACACAGGTCTAACTATAGCAACCAGTGCTGGCAGCCTATCATGAGAGTTTGAACAGGTCTGTAGCTATAGCGACCTGAGAAGCTGCTGCAGCCCATACAAGAGGGGATATCTAGGAATAAGTAGGACACTGTTAATGGACACATATTACAAAGTGACTTGTATTTGCAATATCTTTAACATAAACAGTGATCCCTGTAGTGAGACGACCCCTTTAAAAGGACTGTGGTGCCCCAAATTGTCAAGATGTCCTTTCAGGTTATAGAATAACCAGCCCTGTCCACTTGTTGAGCTCCTTGCTTCCTACCTAGGAGGGTGGCCACGGTGCTTGGGTAGGGCTGTTGGAGAGCAGCCACCGCCTGTGAGGTGCTAAATAGAGAGGTGCAGGCTGGCGCTCCGGATCCAAGATGGTGCCCACTCTCTGTGCTGGCAACCCCTGGCTCCGTCCTCCAGTGGAGTTGGTCCTTCTATGTTTGGACCTTGTCCATCTCTGCTCACTGTGCCTCAGCTCTTGAGGGCCACATAGATTGATAAGGTGGGCCAAATCGGTCTACATGCCTCGAGTTTGAGACGCCCAACTTAGAGGGTAGTTACTCACCGATTGGCCCAGCATGTCCCCCACGGTCTGGATGTCCGGCCAGTTCTGCACGCAGTGGTTCACTTGCTCCAGGAACTGTTCATGGTGCTCCAACAGCTCCGGGATCTGGTCAAAGATCTCATCCACCAAAGATGGGTCACATAGGACCGAATTCTCCGGCTGCTTCAGTGGCTTCATGTAGCCCTAGAGCAGAAAAAAAATTAATTTTTTTTTTAAATCAGTCCATTATCACTAGTGTGTAATATTATACACCCTTAAATCATCATGGGGCAGGAATCTCGCCATGTTCTTAGAAAAACATGGCCGTTTTCTTTCCAGAACAGCACCCCCACCCATTTCAAGAGGTCATGTGTGGTACTGCAGCTCAGAAGCGGATTTGGTGGGCTGCAGTACCAGACAAAACCTATAGACTGGGGTGGTGCTGTTTTTCCAAAGGAAGTAGTCATGTTTTGCTGAACCCTTTAAAGGGATGGTCCAGACCACATTTCCTGATGGTGATGACCTGACTGTTGATAAATCCACTACGCCCTCCTAGTGCTGGCGAAGTTTAGTTGAGAGTAGATTTGTAGCCGGACAACAATCAAAACCTACAGTGATGAATTAAAGGGGTTGTCTTTTTTTTTTTTTTTATTTATTATGCACACTATGATCTATACTGTGGTTATTGGGATGTAAGGTTTCTGAAGAGGTGTTTTTTTTTACATGTATCTATAGTATGTGTATGTCCATAAGTGATAACAATGTGTTCAAAAGTACAGCATACACTATGGAAGCAGCTTCTGGCCCCGTCTTGCATGTACGCGCGCTAGCCAGGGCTGTGGAGTCAGCAAGCCAAAGCCCCAACTCTGACTCCTCAATTTCCCAAACCTCCGACTCCCTCATACATGGCGCATGATAAAAGTAAAAAAGGTAAAAATCAGGGCTGTTTATCACCTTATGATACAATATTCAAGCTATTTTTGGATAGAACAGACACTGACAAGCAAAAGGGTAACAAATGTTTTGATCTTTTGAACACTTGTGGGTAGGGGTTGAAGAAAAATCTGTATTTGTATCCAAGTCCAGTCTGCACCAACATTGGGAATGTGTAGAGAGAAACCCGGATCAGATTTGGTCAGGAATGCTTGAATCTGATCCAGAGCCCAGAAGGATTCAGGCAGAGCTGGAAGCCAAAGGTGGATTTACCAAATACTAACACAATAATACAAATTTACATTTTGATTTTTAGGAGCAAAACAGTAACAATGCAGTTACAGGAAAGAATCTGCAAAACTAAGCAGATGCTAAATACTTGCCCAAATCAAATGTATAAGATAGGTAAGTGATGTATATAAAATGATGGGAGCCTCATGTACAAAGCTGTAGTGGATGGTGAGATATGGAGCCTTTAAAATCACAAGTTCAGAACATTGTTACCCTTTTGCTTGTCAGTGTAAAATATTTTTTATTGGGTGGTGATTTTAGAACACCAAAAAAATTTTAAATATGCAAAACACTGCAGGAACATTTGTGGATCTCTAAAATTTTTTTTCTGAGAAATATATGCCCCCCATCAGATCCGCATACAGACCTCACATCTACTTTATTTCCAGGCTAGAGAAGGGCCCCTCTCACACTAATTTGGGGGGCAAAGCGGGTGCCCAAAGGGGCAACATCTCTAACAATTCAGGGAATAAAGGAATTGCCTCACCACAGTCGGTCGTAATGGTTGATCTTCTACTTTTTTGAAAAAGGTGAAAAAACTGCAAAATCCGTTTGCCCTGGGAGCAGAATTTTTTCCCCCCTGGGGCAGCGCTTTCCCCGTCCATGTCATCAATTACACTCCTTGTGATGGGCTAAGAAGGGGAGCAGTAGCACGGGCCGCCCCAAATTCCTTTACTTTTTTTGCATCGAACTAACGGGCCCAAATTATTAATATTTTTTGGGATTTCGGTCCATTTTATGACGACTCAGATGGTGCAAAAGGCACAGACTCCACAGCCCCCAGGACGGTGGGGGGGGGGGGGAGAAGGAAGGAAGGGAAAGGGAAAGGGACGGAAGGGAAGGAAAGGAAGGGGAAGGAAGGAAGGAAAGGAAAGAAGGAAGGGAAAGGGAAAGGGAAAAGGGAAAAGGAAGGAAGGAAAAAAGGAAGGAAGGAAGGAAAGTAAGGAAGGAAGGAAAAGGAAGGGTAAATTTCTATATATAAAAAACACAAGAACTAAACTATTATGCACGCTTCTTCCACACAAAATATGACAGACAGTGGATATGTGGTGGCAAGAAGGGGTTGAATAGGGAGGAACCAGAAGCCATGACCAATGAGGGGGAAGAGAGGGAGGAGACACACACGCTACAATTTGTTGTCCTTTAATTTGACAACCTTCATGAAGAACGTAATAAATCATCATTTTTTCTTTTTATAAAAAAAAATAGATTGCGACTCCTCCTGTAACTGCTTTAAGAGAGAGAAACCAGAAATAGAAGTTTTATTTTTAAAAGTCTGACCTAGTGGAGACCGGGCTATGAATCTACTGTTTTATTCTATTATATAGAAGCCTTCCTGGACTCCCTGCTGAGAAGCATCGTGAGGGCGAATACAAAAAGTATTGATTTGAAGAGAGTAAATAATTCTGGACTTTTATTGGTTATTTTGTGTTGGAGATGAATACAGACCATTGCGGAGAATTGTTCACTTCCATATTAGCCACATTTTGTAGATTAGGTTTACATCTATGCGCAGAATTTTCACAAAATAAAAGAAAACCAGGACAAAAACTAAAACATTTTCATTGTAATTTTTCATTTTTTTTTAGTTGCTAAATTATTATTCTACAATTTTTCTTTCACATTTTTTCCAAAATATATTAGGGTTTCTTTTTTAATTTATACATTAGATATTGGTTTTTAAAATAGGAGGAAAAAAAATAGTAAAACATTTTTTAAAAAGTGAATTTTTCACTTTAACAGCAAAACTGCTAAAATTATAGCATTTTTGTATGGTCATAATTGCACTGACCCACAGAAAAAAAAAAGAAGTTCTCAGTATGGATATCATAAGGTGAATCGTGTGAACTGAAAATTCAACCCCCCCCCCGAAAAAAAAAAAAAAAAAAAATAAAAAACTGGGATTTTTTTTTTTTTTAAATCCCACCCCCCCAAAAAAAAAAAAAAAAGAAAAACATTTTTAAAATCGGTTTTACGTATATTAAGTTGGTGCCGTTAAAATTAAAAATTATCCAAAGAAACGGTCATATGACTACACTGATGTACAATGGAAAAAGCTGCTTGGACCTTAAAGGGTGCTCCCACCATAAACTATGGGGTATCACTAGAATAGGTCATCTGTCCTGATAGGTGAGGGCCACCACGGTAGGACCTACATTGGGAATGGGCCTCCAGAAGTTACAGATCAGAATGGAGATCTGGTCACGCTGGTGTACAACTCTCCATTCTGTTCTATGGCAGTTCCGAGTATTCCGCTTGTAAAGGAGGGTAATTGTATAGGTTATATTATACTGTATTGTATGGGGAAATGTCTAGAGTGTTATAGGATGTCCCTTACAGTATAGAAGGGGGTAAACAGTCTAGAGAGAGAGGCAGTTGGGACTGTTAGGGTATGTTCACACGGGCAAATTTCGGGGCACTTTTCGCGTTGTATTTGCGCGCCGAAATTATGGTAATCCATAGTTCTCATAATTGCGGGGCATACTGTACGCCCCGCAATTACGCCATGTGGACATAGCCTTAGGGCGAGCAGCCAATCAGGAGAGCTAAGGGTGGGTAGAGCTGGAGGTCAGACAGTTATAAGAGGGAGGTTGTCAGTCCCTTAGTAGTTAGGAGTATAAGTATGTTTGGTGTATATAGTTCTAATTAAAAGCAGCAAGTTAAGGGGATCCCGGCCTATCCAGGCGCCAAGACACAGGGCAGGCCGAGGCAGAAGAGAACAGCTGACTCACTGCTATACCCGAGATTGAGCAGGCACTGACACCGAGAAAGTGGACCCTGAAGAGAGTCAGACAACCCAGAATTACAGGTGGGCAGTTTGGGGGACTGCTGGAAGAGTCCAGGGACCCATTGAGGACAAAAGTCCTGTGTCTCCAGCACCTTGTGCACAGCTGGGTCTGGGTCCGGAATCAGAAAGGGTTGAGAGAGTCCCCAAGTGTCCAAGAAAGAGGGTCTAAATGTGTTTACAAGGACATGTGTCTTGCTTCATACTATGTAACGTCACCCGCATAAGTACCATGAGTAAACCTGAAGTTCCCCCCAGAATACGTGTGTCAAATCTGCTGTTAATTGCTACCGGTGCAACACCACCACACCCCACACTACACAACTAGTACTCTCACCTATCTTCCCAATAAGACTACTTAACCTGCACATATTTAACACGCTCTCCTGAACTGGAACGTTCCCATAAATAGAATGGAGAGAACACAGCGCTCACCCCCCCTGTACTGGGAACCCCATAGAGGGAATGGAGAGAACACAGCGCTCCGCCCTGTAACTGGAACTCCCTTAGAGGGAATGGAGAGAACACAGCGCTCCCCTGTATCTGGGAACTCCCATAGAGGAAATGGAGAAACACAGCGCTCCCCTTTACTGGGAACTCTCATAGAGGAGAATGGAGAGAACACAAGCGCTGCCCCTGTACTGGGAACTCCCATAAGAGGAGAATGGAGAGAATCACAGCGCCCCCCCTGTACTGGGAACTCCCATAGAGGAGAATGGAGAGAAACACAGCGCTCCCCTGTCTGGGAATCCCATAGAGGGAATGAGAGAACACAGGCGCTCTCCCTGTACTGGGAACTCCCATAGAGGAGAATGAGAGAAACACAGCGCTCCCCTGTACTGGGAACTCCCATAGAGGAGAATGGAGAGAACATCAGCGCTCCCCTTGTACTGGGGAACCCCATAGAGGAGAATGGAGGTACACACGCACCCCTGTATGGGAACTCCCATAAGAGGAGAATGGAGAAACACAGCGCTCCCACCTGTAACTGGGAACTCCTCCAGAGACAGAAAAAAAAAATGGAGCGCTTCATTTCACCAGCAAGCAGCTCGGAGACGGCGAGCAGCTCAAACGGAGACCAGAAAGCGGAACCGCAGTGCAGAAATCATGTCTAAGGGACCAGCCGTCGGTATCCGATCTTGGCACAAAACCTACATCCTGTGTAGGCGTCTTCCAGCATGGCAAAGGTGGAAATCACGCCATGACCAGGGCAACAGGACCCACCCCCACCCCCAGCTATGTGGCCTTCATCAGATACTGAGAAGGTTAATTGGCGACGCCGCCACGAACCAAGTGGCGGGGGGGGGGTAAACATGAATCCCACCAAATACAGTTTTTATGCCAACGTCTGAGCGGCCCGCAGGTTCGAAGACTCAGTGTACAGACTTGACATGAAGCACTGGCTGTTCAATGTCATTAGTGATTAATATTTTTGGCAGAAGACCCAAGTCTGCAGGTGAATACAAGGCAGAGTAAGTCTTACTATCCAGAAAAAACCCTCCTCCATGGTCCTGACCAAGATTGAAGAGATCGTCTGAAGCTTACCTCAGGCTAAGACTGTGACCAGTGGCTGTGATCACCGTCTCCAGCCTACTTCAAGACTCCCAGCGTCAGGCTACCAAGGAAAATGCCGCACCATCTCCGGCCCTCAACGTCCTGCGTATCATTAATAGCCCACTGCTGCTGCCGGCATTTGCTCGGATTGGACAAAAAGGTTGGAGCAGAAAGAAACGTGCTCATCTTTGACCTGGGAGGTGGCACTTTTGATGTGTCAATCCTCACTATTGAGGATGGAATCTTTGAGGTCAAGTCTACAGCTGGAGACACTCATCGGAGGTGAAGTACTTTGACTACAGAATGGTCAATCACATCGTCGCCGAATTCAAGAGAGAAGCACAAGAAAGACATCAGTGAGAACAAGAGAGCTGTTCGCCGTCTCCGCACTGCCTGCGAGCGTGCAAAGCGCGCCCTGTCCTCCAGCACCCAGCCAGCATCGAGATCGACGTCTCTGTACGAAGCATCGACTTCTAGAACAACCCTCCATCACCAGAGCTCCGCTTTGATAGAGCTGAATGCCCGATCTCTTCATAGGAACTGACTCCAGTGGAGAAGGCTCTGCGTGACGCCAAGCTGGACAAGTCCCAGATCCACGACCATTGTGCTGGTCGGAGGCTCCAACCGTATCCCAAGATCCAGAAAAGCTGCTGCAGGAAAACTTCTTCAATGGGAAGGAGCTTAACAAGCATCAACCCCGATGAGGCTGTGGCCTATGGTGGCAGCTGTGCAAGCCGACATCTGTCTGGAGACAATCTGAGAACGTGCAGGACCTGCTGCTGTTGGATGTCACCCCTCTGACTCTGGGTATCGAGACCGCCGGTGAGTCATGACCGTTCCTGATCAAGCGTACCACAACCATACCTACAAAGCAGACGCAGACCTTCACCACCTACTTCGATAACCAGCAGGCCCGGTGTCCCGATTCAGGTATATGAAGGAGAGAATAGCCATGACTAAGGACCACAACCAGCTGGCAAGTTCGAGCTGACCGGCAGCCCTCCAGCTCCTCGTGTTCCTCAGATCGAGGTCACATTTGACATTGATGCCAATGGATCCTGAATGTGTCTGCAGGGGACAAGAGCACGCGCAAGGAGAACAAGATCACACCATCACCACGATAAAGGTTCGTCATCAGTAAGAAGACATTGAGCCATTGGTCAAGAGGCCAGAAGTACAAGGCTTGAAGATGACAAGCAGAGGAGCAAAGGCTCGCTCCAAGAACTCTCTGAGTCTTACGCCTTCAAAACATGAAAGCAACAGTGGAAGATGAGAATGCTCCAAGGTAAGAGCAGTGATGAGGACGCAGAAAATCATGGACCAGTGCAACAAGATTCATCTGTTGGCTGAAACAAAACCAGACTGCAGAGAAGGACGAGTTTTAAGCATCAACAGAAGAACTGGAGAAGGTCTGCAACCCCCATCATCAACCGAGCTGTACCAGAGTGCTGGTGGCAAATGCCAGAGGAATGGCCCCGGTGGCTTCCCAGGGGCAGCGGTGCTTCCCCCCTCTGTCAGCGCATCCCCGGACTCCACCATTGAGGATGTCGACTAAAACGGCACTGAAATGCATTCCCCTAACGACTCACCCGACACAATTGTTGTAATGGCCGGCTCCCAATTCCCATTGAAGCTGCTGTAAAGTTACCTTTGGGCATTAATACTTAATCCACTCCATCCGACCCATGGGAGCCAATTTACATGCACTTTACCTGTACTGTAACAAGCTGGTCCAGAAATAAAGTCTATTTAACTGGCAAAAAAAAAAAAAAGAAGAACAGAATGGAGAGAACACAGCGCTCCCCTGTACTGGGAACTCCCATAGAACAGAATGGAGAGAACACAGCGCTCCCCTGTACTGGGAACACCCATAGAACAGAATGAGAGACACAGCGCTCCCCTGTCTGGGAAATTCCCATAGAACGAATGGAAGAACACAGTGGCGCTACCCCTGTACTCTGGGAACTCCCATAGAACAGAATGGAGAAACAAGAACAGCGCTCCCCTCGTGTCCTGGGAATTCCTATAGAACAGAATGGAGAGAACACATGCGCTCCCCTGTACTGGGAACTCCCATAGAAACAGAATGGAGAGAACACAGCGCCCCCCTGTACTGGGAATCTACCCATAAACAAAAGGAGAAACACAGCCTCCTCCCCCGTGTACGGGGAACTCCCATACAATCAGAATGGAGAACACAGCGCTCCCCTGTGCTGGGAATCCTATATAACAGAATGAGAGAACACAGCGCTCCCCTGTACTGGGAACCACTCCCTCCCCATAGAATAAATGCACAAAATGCGATGGAACCGGCGCTCGTCTTGATCAGAACATCGTGGAGGGTACCGTTGAATAAAAACTTAATGTTTATTCCAATAAAAAGCAAAAGGTATTAACCATCTGCGGCTAAAAACTGCAACACAACGCGTTTCGTGCCCTGAACCCGGCAACTTTCTCAAATGATACAAACAGAGTCACAAACCTGCTAAAGAACTACAATGAGAAACACAGCTCTAAACCCCCCTGCACTAGGAACTGACCTCTCATAGAGGCCGAGATGGAGAACACAGCACTCCCCCTCGACCCGGTAACTCCCATAGAACAGAATGGAGAACACACAGCGCTCCCAGTCAGGTACAGAAGCGCTGTTCCATTTTGTAGGGAACAAGTATTTAATGGCTTTCTGGTCTCCAGCTCTACCACGTGGGTTCCCTGATATATGGGGGTATTAGTTATATCATTAGTTATTGCTACCTATGCTGCGGTTTTATTTTTCTGCCATTAGGTGGTGGGGGCAATCTCCTATTGCTATGGGGCCCTGTCAGGTACAGGAACACCGTTCCATTTTGTAGCAAACAAGTAGTTGGTGGCGTTCTGCTCTACTATGTGGGTTCCCTGATATATGGCGGTATTATTTATACCAGAAGAGATTTCTACTTTTGCTGTAGTTTTAGGTTATTGTCATTAGGAGGTGCAGCCCCTTCTCATTTTGTTAGGAGCGTAACTAGAAATCATAGGACCCCATGTTTGTCTGATATATGGCGGTATTATTTATACCTTTAATCATTGCTTCTTATGCTGCAGTTTTAGTTACAGGTCATTAGCTGGTGGTGCCAATCTCATATTGCTATGGGGCCCAGTCAGGTACAGGAACACCGTTCCATTTTGAAGGGAACAAGTAGTTGGTTGCTTTCTATTCTCCAGCTCTACTATGTGGGTTCCCTGATATATGGCGGCATTATTTATACCATTAGTTATTGCTACTTTTGCTGCAGTTTTAGTTTGTCATCGGGTGGTGGGGTTCCCATCTCATTTTGCTATGGGGCCCTGAGAGTTCTAGTTACACCCCTGTTTGTCTGATATATGGCGGTATTATTTATACCTTTAATTATTGCTACTTATGCTGCAGTTTTAGTTTCCTGTCATTAGGTGGTGTGGGGGCCCCCCCCCCCATGTCATTTTGCGATGAAGACTAGATCCGCTCTTGGATAACTCTATTACACATGGTACATGATAGGTTGTGGTCCTTGGGGGCCCAGGGTCTTCAGAAGCCAGCCGAGAGGAGTAACCTGAATTTTTCCTGCCCCCTCATAACAAGGCTGCCCGCGCCTGCTGAACATTTTTTGATTTTGTGTCATGTACGGAAGAGCACACAAACAAGGAACCTCATGATTTTTAATGAATCTCCCACAGTCATAATTCTAATTAATTAGGTGGAGTGGGGGAGGGGGGTAGAAAAATCAATTTTTGGAAGTTTGCGGAGAAGTTAAGATAATGTATGGGCAGCGAGCCAGACTGCGGGCCTCAGGAAGTCATTAGACCAGCCTCTGCACGGCGAGTTCCTGCCCAAACTAAAACATTCATGCTGGGACCGAGGCCGGAGATCTGAATCTGCAAGGTCCTCGCGACGACAAGGGGCTCAGAGCCATTATTCATGGAGCTCGAATGGTTCCATGGAAGGGACAGGCTCCGATCCATATGGGGCCACCTTTGGAACGGCAATCTGGGGGATTTGAAGCCATCTCCACAGGAACACCCACTGTAGAGCAGGATTTTGCATAAGCCCCACTCTTTTCATGACCTGGTTTCAAGGAGAACCAGGAACATTGGTCGGTATTTACATATACAATCACGTCTATTCTTTCTAAGGGAATCAGACAAACTACTACTGTTTAATTCATATTTTTTATATTAAATATTAAGAATTTTTTGGTTTGTTCTTTCTAAATTAGATCACAAATCAATATTTATTTATTTATTTTTTAAATCCTGCAGTTCTCACTTTGGCCACTAGGCCTGATAAAAGTCTGCCTCTTCCTGTTCCATAGAGATCACTTCCCCACAGTCTCCTCATTATCAGCACAGGCAGGGTTACACTGAAAGGTGACACCAATGTGTACAGATAACACAGGATCCACCAGTCACGATAGACTGATGCTTCCTGTTCTGTAGAGATCACTTCCCAAGAGTCTCCTCATTATCAGTACAAGCAGGGTGACACAGAGGCGACACCAATGTGTATAGACAACTCAGGATCCACCATTCACAATAGACTGATACTTCCTGTTCTGTAGAGATCACTTCTCTGTAGCCTCCTCACTATCAGTACAAGCAGGGTTACACTGAAAGGCGACACCAATGTGTACAGATAACACAGGATCCACCAGTCACAATAGGAGGAGATGTCACAGCTCCTCCTCTCCCCTCCCTGCACACTGACTTCTTCCCATGCCCACAATACTCTCCTATAGAAGTCAATGGGTCTGCTCCTGTTCACAGGCTCCTATGTCCATGCAACTGCTGTAAAGCAGCTCTCCAAATGCTGCTAAAAATCAGTTCAGGGAAGATGGTCGCCCCCATAATCTTATACAGAGAACAAAATAAAACAAATCTACAAAATCAGCCAAAAAAAAAAAAAAAAAAAAAAACGGCTTTGAAGATACGAATATGTAGCAGCGTCTTGTTTTAATTCGTAAAATAAATAATCTGCAACAGATTCCCTTTAAGAGGATTCCTATACTTCCACCTTTGATCAGGTCACCCTTTAGAGCAGACTTAGGCCACTTGGGCCCTACAAAGGATTTCCGATGGCAAACAGGGATACGGCTTGCACAAAACCCATTTCAAAATGGGTGTTCCAAAGCAGTGTGGGGTAATTCCCAGTCAATCGAGTGACAGTCCCAGTTGGTTTCAGACCCAAACTCCTGAGAAGTTGGGCAGGTCTGCTCTAGAAATTTCACACGAGACACAACGAGATGCGTTTATGTTGAAACTTTCAGAGGATTTTTCATGGCCCATAAAACAGAGCACACAGCGGTGGAGCTTGCACAAACCGGGTCCCAAAATGGGGGTTGCCGTCCAGTTTGGCGGCATTCCCAGGTAATCCAGGTCATTCCGGGGACATTCCCAGGCAGCCCAGGGCGGTTCCGGTCGATCCAGGGGTATTCCCCGGTAGTCTAGGGCGGTTCCTGGTCGATCTGGGGGCATTTCCCAGCAGTCCAGGGTTGTACCCAATTAACCCAGGGGCATTCCCAGGCAGTCCACGGTCATACCTGGTTGATCTGGGGTCATTCCCAGGCAGCCCAAGGTCTTTTCCAAAATGGGTGTTCCCGAACAGTTGGGGGGGAATTTCCAAGCAGTCTGGGGTAATTCCCCATAATTCCAGGGGGCATTGCCAGGTGGGCTTTTGGTCCCTACATCCTGCCAAGTTGTGCAGGTCTGTTTCAAAGACTTCACAGAAGACACAATGAGATGCATATAAGGTTGAAACCTTCAGAAATTTTTTTGTGGCCCACAGACGAACAGGACCACAAAAGAATTGGGGCTTGCACAAACCCACTTCCATACTGGGCATTCCCGGCCAGTTTGGGGGTCATTCCAGGCCAACCTGGGGTCAATCTAGGTCAGCCCATGGGAATTCCTGGGCAATTTGGGACCCTACCTCCTGCCAAGTTGTGCGGGTCTGCTGTAGAGACCTCAAAGAAGAGATAATGAGACACATTGGGGTTGACCCTTTTAGCCTTGCTTAGATTCTCCACCACCTGCTCAAGTAGAGACCTCTGTAGGTTTCTAGACCCATCACCCAATTATTTTCCTACGCTCATGAAGATTATGCTTGCTTTTGACTGATAAAGAAATGTCCCACTGTTTGCTTATGACATGACTGCCCCATTATCTTCAAGCAGGTGTCACAAAGTCCAGTTTAAGGTCGGTGGAAGTCCTTAAAGATACTTTCTGACCATCCATCAAACCAATAAGAGAGCAGAGGAGATTCTACAGGAACCATGAAGACTGGATATGGTCAGTGTGGGCAATGGTTCTCCCTCTAGGTCCCTGAGGTGGTGTTTCTCCCAGGGTACTATAATCCAGGTTGGGTTATCCCAATCTAGTACAAACAATCCGGGTGAGAAAAGTCAAAGGACTTCTATAGCTCTACTTCTTGTGCATCATGTGTCAAGAAACCATTTGGCACCGTCATCGAGGTCTCTGGAGAGAAGGTTATAGTCACTTTCTTATTACCAATTATGTAGGTGTTCTAGACTTCTCACACATCTATTTTAGTGATGGGGGTTGGAGCTGGGGAGTAGAATATTTTAGTAGATTTCTATAAAGGAACAAATGAACCGTTAAGCACACCGATTCCTCACAATATAGGACAGACGGGGGAAAGGGCGAGAAGGATGGACAAATGAAGGACCGTGTGGAAGGAACCACAACACATACATGAAGGAAAGTGACCTGAACAAGTCAGAAGAAGATGACAAGTCCCCCGATATACAAGATAGTGAATGTAAGCTACAAATTCTATGGTTTCCTGTAATTTTACAACTTACAGGAAATACTTTGTTATAAGTGATTGCGAGGCCTTCTGTTATAGCATGAAGAAGAACCTAGAAATATACGTAACCAGTTCCTGACCAATCCATTTACCCCATTCCTTCCTGGAAAGGCACATTTTTCTTTTCTGTAGTACAAGCGAGTCTGAACACTATAACGCTTTGTTGCGCTCGGTTAGTCGACTTGTTTTTTCCGTGACCGGTTAGGCTTTATTCTATGTAAATTTTAATTTTTTTTTAAAAGATGAAGGAAAAAAAAAAAAAAAAAATGTATTTGAAAAAAATATATATTCCTTCACTAATTTATTTTTTAAAAAGCAAAAATGGTGCTAAGTTTTGTAATTGTGTCACTTTTCCCCCATCATGGATATTTACATATAGGTGAGAGTTTTAGGGTTGTCAAGGAGTATGAGGCTAAAAAGTGGATTGGCTGGATAATATTAGTTTAAATAAAATGTTATATCGCTCATGAATTTTTTTTTTTAAATTTTAAATTTCCAGAAAATGATCTTTGGGAGGGCAGTTTTTCCATCGACCACCCTCCTCCCACAGATTTCCCCTGTAACTGGGAATGATATTAGCTATACCAGAAATACATCCCCTGCACTGACTGCAGAGATGATGTGGATCTGAAAAGACCTAACAGCTTAGGCAGCTACCAAGCCCCACAGTCATGTGTCTCCCCATGTCAAATTTTCCCTGTAACTGGGGCTAATACATATGCCCCACCCCAGTTACAGGAGAAAAAAAGAAAAAAAAAAAAAAAAACTACCCACCCCCGAAATTACTGCTGACAAGACTCAGCAGTTCCTGCGCCCCGGCAGTCATGTGACCACCAGCATTGAAAAGCTGGAATCTGGGAGACTTCCTGGTTATCTGTATACACCGCGCTTATTGAATGCTGTGTACACAGTGTTCAGGAAGGCAGGGTCAATAATAAACCATCCCTTCCTTCTCACTGGAGAGCCCGGCTATGGCCGACAGCCAGCTCTCCGCTCCTGCAGCTGCACAATTAAGTCGATGGATGATCGTCACAATTTAAAATAAAACTTTAACCAGTTGTCGGAGTACAGCCAGACTGTTATTATATTATTGTTATTCAACAATTAGAGAACATTATTTTTTTCCAGTAGGGTCCTTCATGACTGCCTGGTGCAAGCCCATTGAATATTACTTATTTATATAGGAGAACCTCCGAGCGGTTACAGGATCCTCGCGCTACAAAGCCGAGAGAACCCAAGAAATCCGCAGATGGAAACTGTGGATTCTGAAAAAATATTGACAAAATTCAAGACCGAACCATTTCACCCCTGCCAGCGCCAACCAAAACACAGATCAGCATAGTCAGAGGCTTCGGGAGTTGGCAGACGAGAGCATTATACAGATTGTGTGCGTTCACGCTCTTCACGGTTTCCCGGGTGAGACGTCAAACATCACAAAAATCAGAGGTGAACCAATAAATTGGTCGGTGTGAGGGTTTATGCGCCATTCACACCTCACTGACTGTTTTGCATAAAGCAAAGGCTTATGGGAAAGGAGCTGAGGCGCTCCACAGCGCCATCTATTGGATGTAGCTCGCAGGAGCCTGGCAATGTGAAATGGATCTGAGCCAAACCAGTTCCGGTCAACTACAGACAGCTGTTTCTGGGTATTTGCCCCTCATCAGTGCAGTGTAGAACTTACTGGTTGGCTGGGTGAGAGGCAAGAGTGGCTTTGAAAGGGGGGAAAAAAAAAATCTCCTTTAGGAGAGGAATCAATAAATTGGTCGGTGTGAGGATTTACTCACAGGAGAGATTTTTTTTTCCCCTTTCGAAGCCACTCTTGCCTCTCACCGAGCCATCCAGTAAGTTCTACACTGCACTGATGAGGGGCAAATACCCCGAAACAGCTGTCCGTAGATGAACTTAACTGGTTTGGCTCAAATCCCTTTCACATTGCAAGGCTCCTGTGAGCTACATGTGAACTGAGGACAACTACATCCAATAGAGTGCGCTGTGGAGCTCCTCAGCTCTTTTCCCATAAGCCTTTGCTTTATGTAAAATCAGAGGTGGAACGTTCCTCCATGGGAGCTGGTAACGATCGAGCCGCTGCCCATCCACGTGGCCACGGAAGACGAGCTCAGGGGGTGAGAGAAAACAGACACGTTACAAACTAAAATAAGGGGCCGTCTACACGGCAATGATTTACACGCGGCTTTCGGATTTAAATCATCTCCTTAGATCTCAATTTACAATATGAGCTGCAGTCCACATGACTCGGATTTTCTTTAGGTCGGATTTCAAAATGGGCGTTTGTTAAAAAACTTAGAACATGTCCAATAATCCGCCTTACCCCTGGTCAAAAAAAAAAAATATAGACGTGTCAGTTCTATGTCAGATCCACATCCAAAACCCAATAGAGATGAATGGGACTTGTTTTCTGACTGTAAATCTGGCAAAAAAAACCACTAAAATCCACATTGAAAGTCTCATCAAAATAGACGTGGTTTGAGGGGATGTTCACACAGCTTATTTGGACGCTGATTTTTCAGCGCCCAAAACAGCATCAAAACCTCGCCTGAACTGCGTCTCTTCGTAAGAGGTTTTAGACGAGTTTCTCAGCGCATTTTTGGACAAAGTTTTCACTCATACAAATTAATAGCTAGGGCAAAAACGGCACTGAAAAACGCACGACACTTCTTTTTGCCCAAAACAGCGTTCAAAGAAGCGCCTAAAACACGCATAAAATCCACGTCGTGAGTGAACTATAGCGCGGCTTTACATAGGAATCCGTGCAAATGATCTGGGGGCTTTTTTTTAATGCCATTTTGGGAGCGGAAACGCTACGAAAACAGCGTTGGAAATCGGCCGTGTGAACCTAGCATAGACATTTGTCGTGTGGATCTACCCTGAAGTAGGAAAAGGAAAAAAAACAAAAAAAAAACCACAACTTCATAGACCCCGTAATTTATCACCTTCTCCTCGTGTTCATTGGTGTTCAACCAACTCCACGTCAGGGACATTCTAACTATTATTCTGCATCTTAAAAAGGGGTTTTCCAAAAACCTCCCTTCCACTGTGTTAAAATAGAAAATTACCCCCATACCTACCTCTCCCATCAGCACTGTTCCAGCGCTGCCAGAGCTCCAGTATCCCGCCTCCCTGATGTCCCGTTCATGGATCACATGATGCCGCAGCCAATCACTGACCTCTGTGGTCACATGCATAGGCCAGAGATTGGTTGTAGGATCATGTGATCCATGAACGTGATGTCATCAGTGAGGGAACCTGGAATTCTGGCAGCTCTGGAACAGGGGTGATGGGAGAGGTAGGTATGGGGTAATTTTCTATTTTAGCACAGCGGGGGAGGAGGGAGGTTTTGAATAGTCACCATCAAGCAGGGCTAACAACGCAGTGAGAGGTGGTTGTGTACACAAGCTTCCCTAGGTTACCAATTAGGAGATAAGAACTGCTAACTCTGAAAGGAAGCAAAATCAGAATAGCAATGTATTTGGTAATAGTCTTTACTTAGCTTTGTCTACATGTTTAAAGCTAATCATTGTGGTGAGAATACCCCTTTAAGCATACGGTTACATATTTATTTGGAGATCACATACAGTATATGGAGGCATTATACTTCTGCACCTCTGGGTTCTTCAGGTCTACAGTGGACATGCCGATGAAGAGCAGTCTATTCCAAGTCCACTCCAGTCACAGGTACTACCATGGTCCCCTTAAGCTTAGTGAGTGCTACAAAGGCAACTTTAGAGGAGGGTGGTAAGGATTCCCAGAGTATTCCTCACACTCCCATGTGCTTAAGACCTGTGGTGTCTGCTCTCAGTGAGGCCTGGTTTCTCTCACTCTCTTCTGTGCAACCCTCTGACTGTCCAGTGTAATGGGGTGGCCTGCCTCTGTCCCACCGCCGGCTAGTTGTCAGACCTAATAGAGGCGCACAACTATCTGGTTGAAGATATCTAGAGATAAATCCCTCTCCTCCTCCTTCTGATGGGCAGATCTGTGGTCACATGAACTCACCGTTAAAGGGGTACTCCCATCTAATTGCTGAGCTTTAAACATGTAAGCAAAGATAAATAAATACGAGTAGTAAACAATGCTGTTCTGATTTTGCTTTCTTTCAGTTCTTATCTCCTGTTTGTGTACACAAGCTTCCCTATGTTACCGACCATCTCTGTGCTGTCTCTACTCTATCAGTCCTGGTCGGAATAGTGACGTCACTCCCTGCTGCGTCTTATCAGCAACACAAGAGCTTGTTTATCTGTGTTACAGACAAACTTTAACCCTTTAGAATTCTGTAGCCTTGTGTTCTGCTGTCTAAACCCTTCTATTAGCTCTATCCCTCTAACAGGCTCAGCTAGGAATAACCAAACTGAAATGTCAACCACTATTGTAGAACCGCCCACAACCTGAACAAGAAAGGGGAGCCTGAAGCTGTAGAACCGCCCACAGCCTGAACAGGAAGTGGGAGCCTGAAGCTGTAGAACCGCCCACAGCCTGAACAAGAAAGGGGAGCCTGAAGCTGTAGAACCGCCCACAGCCTGAACAAGAAAGGGGAGCCTGAAGCTGTAGAACCGCCCCACAGCCTGAACAGGAAGTGTGAGCCTGAATCTGTAGAAACGCCCCACAGCCTGAACAGAATGTGTGAGCCTGAAGCTGTAGAACCGCCCCACAGCCTGAACAGGAAGTGGGAGCGAAGCTGAGAGCAGTAGAAAAAACCGCCCAAAGCCTGAACAAGAAAGGGAGCCTGAAGCTGTAGAACCAGCCTCACTAGCCTGAACAAGATAGGGGATGCTGAAGCATGTAAAAAAAACCGCTACAAAGCCTGATAAGAACAGGGGAGCTCTGAAGCTGTAGAACCGCCCAAGCCGAAAAAGAAAGGGGAGCCTGAAGCTGTAAACCGCCCCCCGCCTGAACAGAAAGGGGACCTGAAGCTGAGAACCGGCCCACACCTAAAAAGAAAGGGGAGCCTGAAGCTGTAGAACCCCCCACCCTGAAAAAAAAGGGGGAGCCTGAACTGTAAACCTCCCCAAGCCGAACAAAAAAGGGGAGCCTAAAGCTGTAGAACCTCCCACAGCCTAACAAAAAGGGGACCCCTGAAGCGTAGAAACCCCCACGCCTGAACAAGAAAGGGGAGCGAAGCGTAG
Source organism: Phyllomedusa bahiana (assembly GCA_025379985.1). Taxonomy (NCBI): domain Eukaryota; kingdom Metazoa; phylum Chordata; class Amphibia; order Anura; family Hylidae; genus Phyllomedusa; species Phyllomedusa bahiana. The sequence continues at coordinate 28,313 of JAODAL010004235.1, read as the reverse complement.
AACCGCCCAAGCCTGAACAAAAGTGGGGCCTGAGGCGTAAAACCCGCCCACAGCCTGAAAAAAAGGGGGAGCCTGAAGCTTAAAAACCCCCACACCTAAAAGCGGGAGAACCACCCACAGCCGAAGCTGTAGAACCACCCACAGCCTGAACTTGAAGTGAGAGCAGACAAGAAATGCTGAGAAAGTAAACCTAAAATAATCCCAATCTCATCACGTTGCAATGGGCTAAAAATAATTGCAAAGCTTGAATTCCAGATTTTAAAAAAAATACAGAATTCTGTATTATTGAGCTGGATGCCTACCCCTAAAATGGAAAAAAAAAAAACCAAAAAACCTGACAACTGCATTATAAATTGAAAGATTTTGTTTTCAACCCCACCGAAAATAAACGACTTTCTATAGTATAATTGGCACACAGCGGTCAGAAGAAATATAGTCGGCCTCCAGCTATTTTAATAAATTCATTTTTTCAGAGTTTAAAAAAAAAAAATATAAAAAAATATTAAATAAATATAATATATATATATATATAATAAATTCCTTTTGGAAACGCTCAATGGATGACCACAAATCCAGTGTAATAAAGAAGCTAAGAAGGCTAATTGGTGCCTTGGAGAACAAATTCTTCTAGTGTTACATAAAGAGCTCGGGAATCGGACCAGTACGAAAAAATAAAAAAGGATTTTTCCGGATTTAAACACAAAAAAACAAAAAACATGGCTGCTTTCTTTTAGAATCAGCGCCACACATGGCTACAGGTTGTGTCTGGTATTGCAAAAGGAAGCGAGCTGCGATACTGGGGACAAACCATCTAGTAGACAGTAGACTTTGGGCCATAGTGGCAAGACTGGATCAGCTTTGTATGGGGGTGCAATTACGTATGGAGCAGGCTCAGTCAGCTATAGCCGAAAACTAGCGTCAGTAGCCAGGAGTAGAGATAACTCCAATCCAGGCAGTTACACTACTTAGATGCTTTGGTTAATGTGACCGCAGCTTCTTAGCAGTTATAGAGAAGGGTGCCCCCTCCCATTTCCTGATCGTCTCAGCTAACACAGAGACGGGGCGACAACTGGCAGTCATCGCAGCAAGGAGCCTAATGAAGCCCCCACACCTGTCATATTACTGCCCCCATTGCCTCCTGCTATAGCCCGGTGTAATAGGAGAGCTGCAACTGCACAGTATTCTGCTATACATTAGTATTGCAGAACAGTGTACAAGTGATTGTGTCCCCCTAGTGGTCAAGTACCACAGGCCACCATCTTATTGTCACTATTATCCCCTGCCAGAGGCTGGTGTAATAGGAGAACTGGAGCTGCAGACTGTTCTGCTATACATCAATATTGCAGAACAGTGTACAAGTAAATGTGTCCCATAATGGCCATGTACCCCAAGCCATCATCTAACTGCCACTATTACTCCCTTTCATCGTTTTGTCCCTATTACACCCTGACAGAGCCCGATGTAATAGGTAGCTGTAACTGCAGACTTTTCTGCTATACATTAGTATTGCAGAACAGTGTACAAGTGATCATGTCCTCCAGTGGACCGTAGAGGGACTAAAATTACAAGGGAAAAAAAAAGTTAAAATGAAAATAGCTCAGAACCCCTTTTCCTCATTACACATAAATAATGTAAAAAATAAATAAAAAAAACAGCACAAATTTAGTATGTTTGTAAAAGTCCAATCGATTAATATATAACCTTCTAAATCCCGTGAACATCACAAAAAAAAAAAATAATTCCCACCTCTGAATTTGTATTTTTGTTTTTTTGAAGGACAATTTGCATCCCCAAAAACCAGAATAAAAAGTGATCAAAAAGTCACAGTTATCTGAAAGTGCTACCAATAAAAAAAATGCACTTCAGTCCGCACAACAAAAGTCCTTACACAGGTCCGTAGACGTAATCATAAAAAAGTAAAATGTTAACGATCTCAGGACTTGGTGCGGCAGCAAAGCAAATAAAAAAACAAACAGACATCAAAATCCGCTGAAGAACGCCTCATTTCTACTGCACCTCCATAAAAAATAAAAAAATGGGCATATATTGCAGTGACTTGTTTTTGCAAGATCTTTAAAAGGGGTTGTCTCACTACAAGGATCGCTGCTTTTTATGTTAAAGATCTTGCAAAAACAAGTCACTTTGTAATATATGTCCATTAACAGTGTCCTACCTATTCCTAGATATCCCCTCTTGTATGGGCTGCATCAGCTCCTCATGTCACTTTAGCTACAGACCTGTTTGATCTCTCCTGATAGGCTGCCAGTGCTGGTTGCTATAGCTACTGACCTGGCTTCTACTGCAGCCTAGTGGAAGCCAGTAAACGCGCCCCTGAATTCAGAGTGAAACCAAGAAAACAGGACTGAGGTGAGAGGAATCAGTGTAGCGAGACAACCCCTTTAAGGTGCTGTGTGTCAGGACCAGGGATTTAAATTTTAGGGGAATGTGGGAAGAGTTTGAAGAGGGCACCATCTGTCTGGGGTATCAAAATGCTTGGTCTGCGCCCTGCACCACAGAAAGAAAATTTGTCGAAAAAGGAACCCATGAAATAAGGTCCCAAGGCGTCTGCCTCAATCATACAGTGCAAAAAGGAGATGCAGAAAGGGAATCCAAACGAGGACAAAAAAATAAAAACAGGCAGTCCTCGACTTACACCGTTCCGACTTACACCTGTCCCCTAGTTACAAACGGAGACTAATGGCACTTGTAGTTCTATGTTCCACAGTAGTTAGAACGACAAGTTCCAGCATGCCACAGCAGCACATGGGGTGAAAATGAGGTGAAATCTTCTTAACAGGGAAACAGACAGCAATTCAAATGTAAAAACCCTTCCCTGCACTATCCAAAACTAAGAAAAAAAAACCTTTAGTGCTGTAGTTACATGTAATAAATCTACCTGTTCCGACTTACATACAAATTCAACTTAACAAAGCTATAGTCCCTATCCTGGGGAATGATATATTATATATATATATATATATATAATATATATATAAAATATATATAAAATATATATATATAAATATATATATATAATAAATATATAAAACAAACAATTCAAAAAAGTAAAAAAAAAAAACACAAAACCACTAAAAAGGTCTAAAATTCAGACAAAGTGCAGAGATGAAGGGAACGTGGCCTTTGTACATATTATGCAACCCGGCAGGCGAAGTCAAAATGTAGGCAAAACAAGCCCAAACGGAGAGGATTATTAGAGGTGTGGAAGATTGTATAGGGTCCTTGAGGGGCTTTTTTGCTCCTCAAAGATTTACCAAAAAATAAAATTTAAAAAAAATCCACGTCTGGCCTTTGCTTTGCGCAGAGGGTCAATCACCTGATAAACTTCCAAGAGGTGTCTACATACCCTGTTTCCCCCGAAAATAAGAGACAGTGTCTTATATTAATTTTTGCTCCTAAGGACGAGCTAAGACTTCTTTTTTGGGGATGTGTTATTCCTCCATGAACAAGAATTCACATTTGTTGGTGAACAAAAATCAACATGTATTAATATAATTAATTAATATAAGCAGCCAAACTGCAAATTTCATCAAAAAAATGCACTAGGTCTTATTTTCAGGAGGGGGGTTGGGGAGGGGGGGGGGTCTTATTTTCTGGGAAACAGGGTATACTCAATAGATTTTCCCCATTTAACTTCTCCATTCTTCAAGAACATTGGAGCAGGTTTATTAAGGCAATTGTGCCAAAAATAATAGTGTTCACGCTTTACACCAGGTTAATAATTAATTATGTTGTAGACGGTTTCTGGACACTTCTGCGCCTTGTACGAGATTTAGGATTTGACAAGGCGAGCCAAAAAGTGCAGCAAAATTTTGGCACAGGTATTGGCATATCATAGGCTAATTTAAGGTATAATATTAGTCTAAACCCGCGCCATATTTAGAACCACTGATACATGTGGTGCATTGTACGACTGACTAAGAGTTACACAGGATTGAAAAATCTGCCCAATTATCACTCCCCATCTCCGATCCATCGTCACAGATCATGGCTTGTGTCCATTGCAGAAGTAAACAAGCCCGAAATGTCTATGTTGTCATCTTCCGAAAATTAATCAGAGCACAGATCTATAGGCAAAAAGGGACAATTTAAAAAAAAAATAAAAATAAATAAATTTTGATTTTTTTTTAATTAATGTCCCTTAAAAACCTGAATGAATTTGGCCAACTATACTAGAAAAAAAAAAAATTTCCAAATGACATGAATTTGTAGATGATGTAATATATGCTACAGTTTGGAATCAGAACATCCTGAAATTCTGCCATGACCCGAGTCACACACAGACTGTGCTGCTATCAGTAGACAAGACATCAGCGTTCCCTTCCTGGCATACAATATCCTGTGCACAGCTTGTTCCCGGCAAATCTGACGGATCAATCTCTACATCCAGTAATGAGCACGTTATAAAGGAAAGAAAATCAGACTGAGGAATAAAAGTCGACAAGAGAATGTTACTCGTCAGCTCTATGTTATAATGCCTGGAAGCCTAGAAAACTGAATAGAACTGAACTATTTTTTGTAATCTGTAATCCTATGTACAAGAATATAACTACTATAATACTGCCTCCTATGTACAAGAATATAACTACTATAATACTGCCCCTATGTACAAGAATATAACTACTGTAATACTGCTCCTATGTACAAGAATATAACTACTGTAATACTGCTCCCTATGTACAAGAATATAACTACTATAATACTGCCCCCTATGTACAAGAATATAACTACTATAATACTGCCTCCTATGTACAAGAATATAACTACTATAATACTGCTTCTATGTACAAGAATATAACTACTATAATACTGCCTTCTATGTACAAGAATATAACTACTATAATACTGCCCCCTATGTACGAGACTTTAAATACTATAAAAACTGCCCTCTATGTACAAGAATATAACTGCTATAATACTGCCCCTATGTACAAGAATATAACTACTATAATACTGCCTCCTATGTACAAGAATATAACTACTATAATACTGCTCCCTATGTACAAGAATATAACTACTATAATACTGCCCCTATGTACAGGAATATAACTGCTATAATACTGCCTCCTATGTACAAGAATATAACTGCTATAATACTGCCTCCTATGTACAAGAATATAACTCCTATAATACTGCCCCTATGTACAAGAATATAACTCCTATAATACTGCCCCTATGTACAAGAATATAACTCCTATAATACTGCTCCCCATGTACAAGAATATAACTCCTATAATACTGCTCCTATAAGACACCCAAGAAGATTGTAGACGGCAGTGAAGTGATGCGTTGAGGTTGCCTTATAAGACCTGATGATGTCATACTGAGCTCAGTGACTGGGTGTGGTTATTTGGGGAGGGTTGTGATGTCACTGTCCATCAGTTTTCATGTTGCACTGTAAACCGTCCCTCTCCAGCATCCGCAGCACATTGAGCGATTATATTAGGTGTCCGTATACTCAGGGGTAGGGGCGCCCCGTGCAGGGTCTGTGCGGTGTCTGTACCACGTCGTAGGTCCATGGTAACAATCAGCTGCCACTTGCTCCATCATTGATGATTCTCGGAGATTCCCACCGGCAGCAGGAAACGTACTGGTAATTTTCCACTAGCTGAGGCAAGGCAGGGAAACTCCTCCCTGGAGACCCCGCAGCTGCTCCACTATCAGTATCTGGTGCAGGTGGATGCAAAAAAAAAAAAAAAAACCACAACATTTACTGGGAATGGGATGAGATGGATCCCAAAAAATAAAAATGTAGGAATTTTGTTTATAATTTTGTTTTAACCCCTTCTCAGCTAAACTTCAGCTGTGAGGGTATTAATGGGGGTAACTTTATAAAGACCACCTGTCACTAAACACCAGACCCCCGGGCAATCTCCTGAGCATGGAGAGGAGGTGCGGTGCTGCCGATATGCTGCAGAGGCTGAAAAACAAGACATCTCTTTTCTTGCTGAGGTACAAGTTGTCTTTGCAGTTTTCCTATCCCCACAGGTATTAACAGTGTGCGACTGATTAAGGGTGTAATCCTAGGAGGAATTCAACCAAATAATACAATGAAGCGCCTCTCTAACCCCTGTGGCTGTGTCTAGTACTGCGGTACAGTCAACTACACGGAAGTACAGTAACACACAGGAACTACGTGGTTTCAGGTTCTACATGAAAAAGCTGTGCCACTTGTGTCATTAGTGGGATTTCTAGAATAAAGATAAATTGATAGTTCGTCATGTTACAAAATGTGAAGACTTAAATAATAGTAAGGATAGGCCTGCAAGATATCATAATACTGCCCCCTATGTACAAGAATATAACTACTATAATACTGCCCCTATGTACAAGAATATAACTACTATAATACTGCCCCCTATGTACAAGAATATAACTACTATAATACTGCCCTCTATGTACAAGAATATAACTACTATAATACTGCCCCCTATGTACAAGAATATAACTACTATAATACTGCACCTATGTACAAGAATATAACTACTATAATACTCCCCCCATGTACAAGAATATAACTACTTTAATTCTACCTCCATGTACAAGAATATAACTACTATAATACTGTCCCTATGTACAAGAATATAACTACTATAATACTGCTTCTATGTACAAGAATATAACTACTATAATACTGCCCCCATGTACAAGAATATAACTACTATAATACTGCCCTCTATGTACAAGAATATAACTACTATAATACTGCCCCCTATGTACAAGAATATAACTACTATAATACTGCTCCCTATGTACAAGAATATAACTACTATAATACTGCCCCCTATGTACAAGAATATAACTACTATATACTGCCCCCTATGTACAAGAATATAACTACTAAAATACTGCTCCTGTGTACATACATTACTTATCCTGTACTGATCCTGAGTTACATCCTGTATTATCCTCCAGAGCTGCACTCACTATTCTGCTGGTGCAGTCACTGTACATACATTACTGATTCTGTACTGATCCTGAGTTGTGTGCACATGTATAATATATATATACAGTATATATATAATATATGTGTGTGTGTGTGTGTGTGTGTGTGTGGTTATATATACACAATATGTGCACGTCTATACTATAGATGTGTGTGTATAAAGTATGTGTGGGCGTGTATACATTATATGTAAGTACACGTGTATATTATATATGTGTGTATATAGTATTTATGTGTGTGTGTTTACATGGCTGATTTTTCAGCGCTGAAATCCACGACTAAAATCCGCACCAGTTGCGTGCAAAATCTGGATGTGGAGTTGACTCTGAAATCCGCCTCTATATGATATGGAAGGATTCAGCACTGAATCCACCTGGAGAATGGACGTCGGTTCTTTATCAGCATTGAAAATAGAGCGAACATCAGCGTTGTGTGCACAAACAACAACGCAGATTTTTCCAATAGCAACATTGAGAGACAGGTTGCAGTCAGATTTGGACGCTGATCCCAAGAAGGATTCAGCCATGTGAACGTGCGCTAGTAGACGCGGATTGTCAAGAAGTGAAAAAATAAAAAAGTGTAAATGGTACGGTCCCTTTATTATATATTAAAACAAAAAAAACACACACACACACACACCACAAAATACACACCACGTGATTACGCCCCACACAACACACCCACAGCACCGTACCTCCATGAGCGTACGCAGCGACTCCACGTAGGACTGCTCTGTGTCCAGCAGGGTCAGAAAGACATGTTTCCTCATATCCTGCAACAGAAGAAGAAGGGCTTATTAGACAAGTGCATGATGGGATTATTCATGTATCATCAGAAGACCACAAATACCAAAAAACGGGCGTCAGTATTGGGAGCGACGTAGGAGCAGCAAGTCCTGATTGACCGCCTCCTTTTACGTCCTTGTCATAGACACCTTAGCGGAAGGGTTGGAGGACAAGATGTATTTTATAATGGTGTCCCAGAGTATACTGGGAAACCGGAAAAAAAAAAAAATTCTAAATGGGATGGAAAGCGAAGGAAGAAAAAAAAAAAAAAAAAAAAAGTAGAATCATCCCCCTTTTGCCATTTTACAATTAAGTATATAATATTCTGATCTATTAAATAAAACAATTTACCCTGAACACCATAGAAGAAAAGAAATTTAGAACGCCAAAATTGAATTTTTTTTTGTCATTTCACATCTCCTAAATACTGGAATGAAAGTGACCAAAAAAGTCACATCTATCCCAAAATGGTCCCAATATAAACTATACATCATCCCGCCAAAAAAAGGCACCATCAAAAAAAAAAAAAAAAAAAGTCACTGGTCGCAGAAATAGCGATGCAGCACAAATTTCAAAAAGAGAGAATGTTTGGAGTTTTTTTTTTTATGGTACTAAAAGAAAACTACATATTTGGGATCGCAGGAATCGTATCTACCTGCAGAATACAGATAACGCATCATTTATACCGAAGTGTCATAAAAACACGCCATAAAAGCGAACCCCCTGCGCACGTTTTTTGTTTTTATTTTTTATTTAACATTTCGCACCACTTTTTTGCGGTTTCTCAGTATATTCTATAGTACAATGAATGACACTGTTAGAAAGTACGTTTTTACCCACAAAAATGAAGCCATTATGTGTCTATGTAGGTGGAAAAATGAAAAATAAAAAAAAGTTATGGTCCTTGGAAGGCGAGGAGGACTTTCTAGCTCAGGATAGTAAATAGAACGTAAAGGGGTTGTCTCACTACAGGGATCACTGCTTGTTATGTTAAAGATCTTGCAAAAACAAGTCACTTTGCAATATGTGTCCATTAGCAGTGTCCTGCCTATTCCTAGATATCCCCTCTTATATGGGCTGCATCAGCTCCTCAGGTCACTATAGCTACAGACCTGTTTGATCTCTCCTTGCATGGAAGTAGCTTTTCCCAGCCATCTGGTTGTATAGCTACAACCTGGCTTCTACTGCAAACTAGTAGAAGCCAGTAAACACGCCCCAGAATTCAAAGTGAAACCAAAAAAACAGGACTGAGGTGAGATGAATCAATGTAGCGAGACAACCCCTTTTATTCATGGTCTCATCTAGGAGTAGAGAGCGTCTACAGGGGAATCCTCTTGTTTTGGAAGACCAAACACATCAATACAGTTCAAGGAGTTTGTTGTAATACTTTTTTTCTACTGCGTTTTTGCTTTTGGGGTTTGAAATACTTGCTGCTATGTTCCCTGCCCCCCCCCCTCCCCATATTATAGGCAATCAATGAAGATTAGAAGTCCTATTACATTAATCCAGCGAGTACTGATGGCTATTTTTCCATGGGGGTTGTCACCCAGCTTTTTCAGACTCCCGAAAGGCAAATCTTAGTCAACCATTTCCATAGATTTATTTTCTGACTAAAATCTCACAGGAAATTTTCTTCTGAACATCCAGCAGTGGCCATATTAGTGGTCACCCAGCTTTCCTAAGAAGAGATTAAATAAATTTGACAAGTCATAGCTATATATTTCTTACTGAGGGGGTTTTATGCCACAGCACAAGATGGCGCCTCTCCGGAAACCTATAGCAGTGAACATATAGTAAAGCAACAGTGAGGTGGCAGGTTCCCGGCGGGTGGAGGCGGCGTTCTGTTTCATGACATTAATTACTAGGGTGAAGCAGGACTATGAATAGACGGCACACAGCGAAGAACGTGACGGAACCATCATCATCTCCGCTCAGACACCTCGCCATTCCTATTCCAGGAATACAATGGATCACTATGGAAACACACAACAATCACCTCCTTCCACATACATGTAGATAGGAAGTAGTCACATGGACGGAGACTGGCGCCCACCGATCCCCACCAGTCAGGTTTACCATGCAATAAGATCACAACGACTTACAACGTCCGTAAATTCGGTTTTAACACCCCTCATGATGATACCCCCTCCATACATAAAAGCCTCTACTATCCTCGCCATTCAAGACAAACCGGAAGGCCCATAAAGAGGTCAAAAAGGTGTTTGAACCCCTTCCCGCACATCATTTCCTCCCTAAAATGACTGTGTGGGGCATCAAGGCGCTCATCATTACCATTTGTGGTGCTTCGGATGGAGAGTTTGTACAAAGGTGAGAGTTGCTGGAAAAGTGAGGAGTAGAACGTGTTTCTGCGGGAAATTCTGCAGGGACGAGTAGTGGCCGGGAGAAGACGGCATGATGGTCTGGGATGGATGGATGGATGGATGAAGAAAAGGAAAAGCGAACGACTTCAGTCATTGAAGGCGTCACCGTTGATTCACTGGATGTAACTGCACTGTAATCATTTATAGAGTACCTATGTACACTGGTGTCTACTACTATATGGTCACTGTATGGTGGTAATATACGGTCTGCAGAGCCTGTGTACACTGCTATATACCACTATATGGAGGTAATATACAGTCTGCAGAGTCTGTGTACACTGGTGTCTACCACTATATGGTTACTGCATGGAGGTAATATACAGTCTGCAGAGCCTGTGTACACTGGTGTCTACCACTGTATGGAGGTATTATATAGTCTGCAGAACCTGTGTACACTTGTGTCTACCACTATATAGAGGTAATATACAATCTGCAGAGCCTGTGTACACTGCCATCTACCACTATATGATCACTGTATGGAGGTAATATACAGTCTGCAGAGCCTGTGTACACTGGTGTCTACTATTATATGGTCAGTGCATGGTGATAATAGTGGTCTTAGTGTAATGGTTTGTATTCAGTAGGATGGTTTGGCTGCTTTAATTTTTCCCCACCCTGGCCCCATTTCAAATTAATTTTCTTCTAATGGACAATCCGTTTAAGTAAAGATACGGAACTTGTTGTTAAAAGTAGTGGTCCACAGCCGTTGCCTGGGGGTAAGGTAATCCAAGCTGAATTTTTGCACCAGGGCTCACGTGCCTTTAGCTACGCCCTTGCCCATCAGACTTTGATGGCAAATGCTGGTGATCTGCCATCATAGGGAACACCTCTTTAACCTTTATTTACATAAAATTGGGTGCCAAAAATACCCCCAAATTTAAAAAAAAAAACGTGTTTCATCTATTGCCAAACAGCACCCGGCCGGTGATCTCACCCGTCACTTTACATTCATTTTCTTATCATATCACAAAGAAGTCATTGAGATTCCGACAGCTCTGCAACGTGACGGAGCACAGAGCTCACCTCTCTGAAGGCCTCCGCACCGGCACCGTGAAAACAATAGGAGGGAATAATCAAATGTTATGCAAATCATGCTTAAAAGGGAACACCACCCTGTAGTCCAGAGGTCAATGCTCTGAGTCAAAGCCATGTTGGAACCCTTATAAGTCACTGGAGTACATCAGCCATGAGGCTGTATGAACAAAGGGTATGTTCACACGGCGTAATTTCGGCACGCACTTCGCGGCGTATCAGCGCGAACTCCCGGCAGACACGATGTACTGCGGCGCGTACATCGTGTGAACATACCCTAGGCTCCTGACTATTTTTATCTGTTCCCCTCCCTGCAGGACGGAGTTCACCCACTCTCCTGTGCAGCTGTGCCTCTCCAGCCTACTGTCCTATCAAACTCAGCAGCTATGCCATTCAGAAAACTATTCAAAACAATGCGCTCATTCACTGACAGCAAGCAGAAGTCCTGAAAATGATCAAAAAAATGATTATATAAAAATCCAAATTCCTAAGCAATTATTTTTCCAATCTTATACTTCAGTGCCTCTGTGTCAGTCCTCACCGTCGTTCCGGCAGGATGTTTAGGCTATGTTCACACGGCTTATTGCGGCACGTATAGTACGCGCCACAATACTTCGTGTGTTTTGGAACCACGTGCTTATCAGTGCGTAATTCCACAGCACGGCTTACCCACGGCGTAATTGCGGGGGCGGATTTTACCCGCAATTACGCCGCGTGCTCGGCAGCGGGGGCACACCACATCACCATTACACATTTTTGGGACTGGGCCCCCTTTGCCCAGTTTCCTGACCGGGCCCATTTTCCTTAGTACACACCCGAACGCCGTCTCACGCTCAGTTAGGCCCCGTTCACACGGCTTATTCACGCCGGATTTGCGAGCCGGATTGCACTCGCAATTCCGGCGTGAATAAGGGGCGGGGGCGCGGCCCGCCGGCCCCATAAACATCCATTATCTACGGCGCGTCCGCGCCTGCACGGCTGCGGGCGTAATTACGGGGCTAAATCCGGCCCCGCAATTACGCCGGCAATAAGCCGTGTGAACATTGCCGTAGGCTATGTTCACACGGCTGATTTTGGGATAGATTTCAGTCTGTATTGTGCGCCGTACTGCATGCAAATACGGCTGAAATCCGTCCCTGTCATTACGGTAATCCACAGTTCTCATAGACAACTATGGATACCGTCTCTTCTACCCGCTCGCCGTATTTCATGCGCAGTATCCCGGCAGGATACACGCCGTGGATAATGAAAGTCGATGGGGCCGGCGAGCTGCCGGCCCCCCCGCCCCACCCTCATACACACGCCGTATTTGCGGGCGAAATCCGTCCCGCAATTACGGCGTGACTCAGCCGTCTGAACATAGCCTTAGATGACGACCACCCCGACATATGGAGTTAATGGGTGGTCGGTATTAAGGCTATGTTCACACGGCTTAACTGCGGGGCATAATTACGCCCCGCAGTTACGGCGTGTGGCCGGGGGCCGGTACTTCGACGGCCCATAGAGAATCGCTGCTAGCGGCGCGTATACGCCGCTAGAAAGTGACATGTGAATTATCTCCCGCCCTCAGCGTATTCGCCGAGCATGGGAGAAGAGACGTAATCCATAGTTCTCTATGAGACCTGTGGATTACCGTAATGAATGGGCCGTTTTCAGCCCGTAATGTGCGCACTTCGGCGCGTAATTACGGACCGAAATACGGCCCATTTTAAGCCGTGTGAACATAGCCTAATACATACCATGTCTGTGGTCCTCCACCCCTTAAGATGGGCGTTGGCCTTGGCAGTTGCCCGCTGCACCTATAAAAACGGGCCTGATCATGGCCGATTCCAGTGGGAAATTGGATTTTAAGATGCTTCAAGCTTTATTTCCAAGGAGATGAGTCACCACCAAAGGGGTGAAAACTTCACAGCACGTGGCGCTAATTTTGCCGCGATGGAGCCCTACCACTGTAGTCAACGGGATCCATCGGCCGCTGTTGGCGTCAGTCATTTAATAGACTCAACAGAACCTCCGATGTAGATGTGAAGCGGGCCCTTGGGTTTCTCGGTCTTGAACCAGGGCTGAGGAGTCGGCAAGCCAAAGCCCCGACATTTCCCAAACCTCTGACCCCCGACTCCCTCATACACGGCGCATGTTTAAGTGATAACTTTACTGTAGTAAAATGGTAACATCAGGCTGTTTATCACCTTATGATACAATAATCAAGCTATTTAGGTAGAACAGACACTGACAAGCAAAAGGGTAACAATGTTTTGATCACTTGTGGGGAGAGTTGAAGAAAAAGCTGTATTTGTATCCAGTCCGCACCAACATTGGGAATGTATAGAAGAGACCTGGGATCAGATTTTGGTCAAGACCTGCTTGAATCTGAACCAGAGCCCAGAAGGATTCAGGCAGAGCTGAAAACCAAAAGGTGAATTTTCCAAATACTAACAAAATAATAAAAATTAACATTTTGATTTTTAGGAGCAAAACAGTAACAATGCAGTTACAGGAAAGAATCTGCAGAACTGAGCAGATGCTAAATACTTCCAAGTCACATTTATGTATAAGATCGGTAAGATGACTGTATATAAAATTACAGTAGCCTCATGTACAAAGCTGTAGTGGATGGTGAGATATGGAGCCTGAAAGTCACAAGTTCAAAACATTGTTACCCTTTTGCTTGTCAGTGTAAAGTATATTTATTGGATACTTTAGAACACAAAAAAAATTGTAAATATGCAAAACACTGCAGGAACATTTGTGGAGTCTCTGAATTTGTTGTATTGCCTCCATCAGATCCTGCATACATGACCTCACATCTGATCTCATTATTTCCAGGCTAGAGAACGGCCTCTCTACACTAACTTGGGGGCAAAGCAATGACCACAGAGGCGACATCTCTAACAATGCCAGGGTGTAAAGGAATTGTCTCAGCCACAGTCAGGTCTGATGAATGGTTGATCTTCTACTTCTTTGAAAGCAGGTGAAACATTTTGCTGAAACCTGTTTGCCCTGGGAGCAGAATCTTTTCCCCTGGGGCAGCGCTTTGCCTGCTCCATGTCATCAATTACACTCCTCATGTGATGAGGCTGAAGATATGGGAGCAGGAGCACTGGCCGGACCCAATTCCTCTTGTTCTTTGCATCGAACTAACTGGACCAACTTGTTATATATTTTGGGAGTCGGTCCATTCTATGACGACTCCGACTCCTGCAAAATAGGCACCGACTCCACAGCCCTGCCTTGAACAATAATTTCTACTTCGTAAAGTGCCCTTTGACAATAAGCGGATCACATTGTGTCCCCTTGTGATCAGCTGTAGTCTAATGAAAAACTAGGCAGTAAGTATAGTGTTTCCGTGCAGCGCCACCACAGGAGAAAGGAGGCATTATATCAACGGACTGTCGGTGACACAGGACAGGATGGGTCCTCTAGACAAAGACAATCTTTATAATCGCTCTGGACTCCGACCACTAAAAGGATGTATGAGAAAGAGTTTCTCTCAAGTGGACACCCCCTCTAAGGCCCAAAATTAAACATTGGGGATTATATTTGGAAGAATTTGTAAAGTTGCTTGAGGAGCTATGACAACAGGACGTGATACGACCTCCGGACCAGTGCTCACTGCAGCTTATAGGTCATTGCTGGTTCTTCCTAAGACCTTCAATATTATTATGTCCAGATTACCGGCAGGGCGAGGGTGGATACAGGAGGAGTAATGAGCAGTCTGCTCCGGGGCCCCATACACAGTAGGGTTAGCAGAGGTGCAGTGACATCCGTCTGCTCCGGGGCCCCATACACAGTAGGGTTAGCAGAGGTGCAGTGACATCCGTCTGCTCCGGGGCCCCATACACAGTAGGGTTAGCAGAGGTGCAGTGACATCCGTCTGCTCCGGGGCTCCATACACAGTAGGGTTAGCAGAGGTGCAGTGACATCCGTCTGCTCTGGTCCCCATACACAGTAGGGTTAGCAGAGGTGCAGTGACATCCGTCTCCTCCAGGGCCCCATATACAGTAGGGTTAGCAGAGGTGCAGTGACATCCGTCTGCTCCGGGGCCCATACACAGTAGGGTTAGCAGAGGTGCAGGGACATCCGTCTGTTCCAGGGCCCCATACACAGTAGGGTTAGCAGAGGTGCAGTGACATCCGTCTGCTCCGGGGCCCCATACACAGTAGGGTTAGCAGAGGTGCAGGGACATCCGTCTGCTCAGGGCCCCATACACGTGAGGGTTAGCAGAGGTGCAGTGACATCCGTCTGCTCCGGGGCCCATACACAGTAGGGTTAGCAGAGGTGCAGTGACATCCAGCTGCTCCGGGGCCCCATACACAGTAGGGTTAGCAGAGGAGCAGTGACATCCGTCTGCTCCGGGGCCCCAAACGTAGTAGGGTTAGCAGAGGTGCAGTGACATCCATCTGCTCCGGGGCCCCATAAACTGTAGGGTTCGCTGTTGTGTTAAGACACACGTATAGTCACCCCTCTGGGGTCTTTTTGGCAGTTAGCTGCTCCCCTGTGTTCTCCCCCCTCTGGCACCTGCGTGGCCCCCGGTCCCCGTGTATCGGTGACGCGTCGTGTGCGCGGTCTCTGCGTCTCTTATTCACAATGGCGCCATTTCTTCACTCACGATAATTTCACCACAGCAGCCGCCAACAGCAGCGCACCACACAGAACTTCCTTCATGAGACAAGTAGAAAGTGGTCATAATATTGTGACTGTTTAACACATTGGGGCATGGAGCATGCTGTACCAACACAGAACCAGTAGTGGGCGCCGGGGTATATGAAGTCAGAGTCTAATAAGGCAAAGTATTTCCAAAGCTACTAATGTATATGACCTCCATGTTAATCCACTAAGTGATCGCTTCCTACCCAAAGACAGATGTATATGGCGGCTCAGAGTGTGAGCTCAGTAGGGGAGTAGTAATGCTGCGGGCACAGGACGGAAAGCAGAAGGAAAATTGCACAGGAACCCAGTGACCTTTCCCAGCTGTTCCTGGAGAGAAAAGCAGGATGGGGCCCCATCGGCTTCACCAGAATGGCCGGGGCCATAAAATGATTGCCAGCTGGTATGTACTACTGACAAGATGCGTCCGTCTGTCAGCAGCACACAGTTCTTCCAATCAGAGTGCAATTTATATGTTGGCCACTAGATGCCAGCACCACTGGCTGCTGGTTTATGAAAGCATCACACTTTACAGCCTGCTGTAAAAGCAAATATTGTCACAACAAGAGGGGTGTTAATGACCGTCTATGGCCTTTGGGGCCCAGATAACAGCAAACAACATTTACCCTGCAGGGATAGCAAGGTCAGTTATTCTGCAGAGTCAAGCATGTATCTAAGCCTATGAAATGTGATACCACCTGCTGAACTAGTATTTAATTCTGTCAATTATACTGTAGGCAGAGCCAAGCATGTACTGTATCTAAGCCTAAGATGTGTGAAACCGTGTGCTGAACTAGTATCGAATTCTGTGAATACTACTATCTTCAGTCAAGCATGTATCTAAGCCCATCACGTGTGATACTGTCTGCTAAACCTCTGGATTCAAGCTTACGGTGTGCGAAACAGCTCGCTGAACTAGTATCCAATTCTGTAGACAGTATCAAAGCCTGTGATGTGTGATACTGTATCTAAGCGTATCATGTGCGATACCATCTGCTGAACTAGTATCTAATGCTAACAATTATGCTGAGTCAAGCATGTATCTAAGCCTTTGATGTATGATACAGTCTTCTAAGCTTATGTATCTTAGCCTATGATGTGCGATACCATCTGGTGAACAAGTATCTAACTGTCAATGATAGTCTACAGTCATTCATGTACAGTATCTAAGCCTATGATGTGTGATACCCTCTGCTAAACTAGTATCTAATGTGGTCATTGATACGCTCCGCATTCATGAAGGTAGATAAGCCTATGACTTCCAATACAGTGTGCTAAATTTATGTATCCAAGCATATGGTGTGCAATACCGTCTGCTGAACTAGTATCTAATTCTGTGTATAATACTGTCTGTAGTCATGCATGTATCTAAGCCCATTACGTGTGATACTGTCTGCTAAACCTCTGGGTTCAAGCGTAGGGTGCGAAATTAGTATCTAATTCTGTCAATGATACTGTAGACAGTATCAAAGCCTGTGATGTGTGATACTGTATGAATCTAAGCCTATGATGTGCGATACTGTCTGTTAGGCAGACTGTATGTATCTAAGCCTAGCATGTGCAGTACTGTTTGCAGGGCCAGGTATCCTATGATTTGCGATACCATTTGCTGAACTAGAATCTTTTGCTAACAATTATACTGTAGGCAGAGTCCAGCATGTATCTGAGCCTTTGATGTAGGATACGGTCTTCTAAGCTTATATATCTTAGCTTACGATGTACGATACCATCTGGTGAACAAGTATCTAACTCTGTCAATGATAGTCTGCAGTCATTCATGTATCTAAGCCTAGGATATGTGAGACCATCTGCTGCACTACTATCTAATTCGGTCAATGATACTGTCTGCAGGTATGAATGTATCTAAGCCTTTCATGTGTGATACTGTGATAATGGATACAGTGTGCTACAGTAAATTTATGTATCCAAGCCTATGGTGTATGATACCATCTGGTGAACAAGTATCTAACTCTGACAATGATAGGCTTAGATACATGAATGACTGTAGACTATGATATGTGAGACCATCTGCTGAACTAATATCCAATTTGGTAATTGATACTGTCTGCAATCACGAATGTATCTAAGCCTATAATATGTGATCCCGTCTGCTGAACTGGTATTTAATTTGGCCAATTATACTATATGCAGGTATGAATGTATCTAAGCTTTTCATGTGTGATACTGTGATAATGGATAACAGCGAATGGGAAAATAAACAGCATCTGTACCAAAAAAACCTGCAAAAATCTTCTGCTTGATGGAAAATAGGAGGTGTAATACCCCGGGACCCTCTCCCCCGCCCAATATGGCTGATAACAGAACAATTCCACTAAACTCCTCGGTCCAGGTCAGAGCCTGGCTGATACCAGGGAGCAGCAGCTTGCATCACCCCGCAGCAGGAGGCCTCTGCCTGTCAGCGCTGGTTTCCTTTATTCGCGGAATAATTCATGGTCTCTGCCGAGTAAAAAAAACCTCAGGATCTGACGTCTCGCAGCGAAGTGCTTGGATTATTATCTGCTCCATACAAACCACTAATCTCTAAGGAGAAGAGCACAGACCGCAGCGTCCATAGAAGCGAGCGCCCCACATCTGCAGCCGCTACATTCAGAATATTAGCCCTGTCAGCACCGCCGCTCCTTGTACAGCTCACAGAACTGGGGTGTGATACCGAGCTTAGATACATCTGCATGTGCCCTCAATACTGGGGATACTAGGATGTGTGATACTGTGTACTAAGCCTATGTATCCAAGCCCATCATGTGCGATACAGTGTGCTAAACCTACTGAATGTATCTATGCCTATCGCGTGCGATCCTGTGTGCTAAACCTATGTATCTAATCCTATCGCGTGTGATCCTGTGTGCTAAACCTATGTATCTAATCCTATCGCGTGTGATCCTGTGTGCTAAACCTATCGCTTGTGATCCAGTGTGCTAAACCTATGTATCCAAGCCTATCGCGTGCGATCCTGTGTGCTAAACCTACGTATTTAATCCTATCGCGTGCGATCCGGTGTGCTAAACCTATGTATCTAAGCCCATAGGTGTAATTTTAGGGGGGGGTACGGAGGGGACTGGTCACCCCCACTTTTTTCTGGGTGAGGGACGGTCCCCCCCACTTTTTAGCCACTTCAATAAAAATAATCCATATGAAAGTATGAGAATACAGTAAGTGGAGAGAGCAGACCACAGAGGAGGAAGAAGTTAGCCCTTTGCCTCCTATATTTCTACGCATCTTATCGAAAAAGAGTAGGCAGCAGCCTCAAGTGTCAGTGCAGATTGAGAGCAGCACTGATTGGTATAGCAGGAGTCAGCAGGGGCTGCTTCACCAATTAGAACGCTGCTTACAGTCCAGCACACTCTGTATGTGGGGCTGTATCATTCCCTCCCATTGTATACCACTTCCCCTATGCTCAGCCCTCATCAGAGAAGAAGAGAAGCTCCCGCCAAATGCCAACTGCACCAGACTACAGGAGACAGGTAAGGAGGGGACAAGGGTGCCAGGTGTTGTGTGTGCATGTGAGTAGGGTATGTACTGTATATGTGAGATGTGTATATACTGTACAGTCATGTCACTTCTTTCCTGCACTTATGCGCCAGGGAAAACGAAAGTGAATGGAGCCGGCCCCACAGCGCGTACTTCTAAAACCCCCAGCATACAGCAGAGCACACCGTACACCCCGCTATACACCGTGTGAACCTTAAGGCCGTGTTCACACGGCTTATTCCCGACGGATTTGTGCGCCGTATTGAGCGCACAACTCCGCCGTGAATAAGGGGCGGGACGGGGCGGGGCGGACGCGGCTACGGTGGGCGCCGCTCACGTGCACCCACAGACAATGCAATTGTTTACGGCGCGTACGCGCCGTAAATAATGTGCATGTCACTTTTTCCCCCCGGGCGGATTCGCCGAGGTGGGAGGAGCGAACGGATTCCACTGTTTCTAATGAGCAGTGGATTACCCGTAATTGCTGCCGCAGATTGGGCGCCGTACTGAAGCGCAAATCCGGCGCGCAGTACGGCGCCAATACGCGGCAGAATAAGCCGTGAGTGAACGGGGCCTAAGGGTTACTGTTCACATAGAAGATATGAATGCAGATTCCAGGGCGGATTTAGTGCTTGATCTGCCTCAGAACCGGCGTCCAATCCGGCAGGAAACTGATTTACATTATACCCTACATAAAATCAGTGTCATTGTTTATAGGACACTAATTTTACTTGAGTATTTTCGGCGCGTACTGTCAGCGCCTACACAGAATTCTTCATGGTGTTTTACACACTAACAGCAGTAATGGAAAGGGGGGAGAAATCTGGGTCGTTTGCTCATCAGAATTCTGTGTTTGCAAGGGCTGAATTTCCAACAAGCAAATGACACCGTCAGTGCCGAAAAACCATCATGTGAACTCAGCCTTTAGTGTGTAGTGTGTCTGTGTTCAATATATGCATATATACACACACAATTTTCGGCGAACCTTGTCTAATGTAGTTAGTCTCTGGGGTTCAGTGTGTAATGTAATGATCTCTGCAGTATGGTATAATATAATCTCTGTTGTACAGTGTGTAATGTAATCTCTGGGGTACGGAAAATAATGCAGTAATATTTGGGGTATGGCATGTAAACTAATCTCTGGGGTACAATGAATAATGTAGTCTCTGTGATATGGTGTGTAATGTAATCTCTGGGGTACAGTGTATAATGTAATTGCTGGGGTACAGTGGGTAGTGTAATAATCTCTGGGATACAGTGTGTAATTTAGTAATATCTGGGGTACAGTGTATAATGTAATCTCGGGGGTATAGTGAGTAATATAATCCCTGGGATACGGTGTGTAATGTAATCTCTGGGGAATGGTGTAATGTAATCTCTGGGGTACAGTGAGTAATGTAATACATTTTTGGGGTACATTGAATTATATTATTTTTTGAGTACAATGTGCAATTCATTTCTAAGGTGCAGTTAGTAATGTAATTTCTATGTCTACAATGTGTAATATAATTAGTTTCTGGGGTGCAGGGAGTGATGTCATTTTTGGTGTATGGTATGCCATAAATTTTGGGGTACAGTATGTGACACATGATTCCTAGGGGAACAGCGAGATTGGGTTCTTTTATTTTCCTCATTCTGTTGTGTGTATAACAAATTTAATGGAGCAGTGATGGGGGGATGGGAGGGGTGAACCAAAATTTCCTGCATGGCACAACATTTTTTATTTCCATCTAGATGGGGAAATATTATAGGTAGGCTGGTTTGGCTTCCTTGCCAGGGCAAGAAGGAGGCAAGAAGGAGGGCGGGAGGGAAAGAAGGAGGGAGGGATGGAAAGAAGGAGGGGGGGATGAGAGGGAAAATTGGTCCCCCCCACTTTTTGAACCAAAGTTACCCCTCTGTTTAAACCTATTTTGGGGCCCCTACTGTGTGAAAAATTTTTGGGGGCCCTAAACCTATTGTGTGCGATACTGAGAGCCAAATCTATGAAATCAAAGGTTTTGTGTTATTTGGTGCAAGGCCTTTCCCCTGGGATAAAAACTGTGTGTTTAAAATATTGGATCTAAGAAAATTGTGTGTGTTTACCGTTTTGAAAATGTGTGTATCTAAGCCTATTGCAAGTGATACTGGTTTTTAAAACCCTTTGTAAAAGGGAATATGTTTGGGGTAAATCCGTAATATTTTTGTAATTATGTCTTTGGGTTTTTAGAGCAATATATTTCTATTACCCTGAGGGTTTCCTCATTTGTAAAAAACAACAAAAGCAGGGCATTAGGCCTATTATAGAAGTATTATGTGCAAAAAATATCGCTTTTTATCCCCGTTTACTGGGGGCCTCTTATTTTTCCCACAACGCGCAGGGGACGGGGGCAGCATCTATAGAAGTAGTATGTGAATATATTACTATTATACCGTTTCCCAACCCCTTTTCATTTATATATTATTTTATATATATTTTATATTTATAAAATAATTTTAAAATTTAACACAACACAACGGCGGGGAGAAATGGGCGATATGGAAAGGGGAAAGGGGGGTGAAATATACCTTATTCACTCGATAGGGCCCCTTTTCCATTTTAAAAAACAGCAGCAGGAGTATTGGCGGGAAAACTGTATACAAAACCAAAGAAGTAGTACTGTGCACCTGGCATACATATATACATTTGAAAAGAACCGGGGAAAAGAAAGTATGTGCCCCCTGGGAAAATATATACAGTGTACGGGCCCGGGGAAAACGTACCTTTTTGGGGGTCTTATTAAAATCCCTTCCCCTTTTTTTTTTTCCTTTTTCCCGGGGGTTCCCCCTGCATTTTTAAAAACCCTTTGGCCCAAAAAACCTTTGGGTGCCCTTCCCTTTTTCCCCCGAAAAGCCTAGGGCCCCTTTGGGGCCCCCGTTCACCCTTTGCCTTCACTTCCCCCCTTCTTTTTTAATTCAATGAAATTTCTCCCCCTCCCAAGAGACTTTTTAATTTTCAAAGTAAAAAAAATTTTGGGGGGAGGGTTCGGGAAAAGGGAAGGGAAAGGGGGGTGGAAAAAACAAAACAAAATCCCTCCCAACCGCCATAAATAAAATATTATAAAAATATTAAACGTTTTTAAAAAACCCAAAACGGGGGGTACGGGGGCAACTTCCCCACCTCAAACCCCCGCTCCGTTTGGAAAGATTCCCCTTTTCCCGTATTTTTTCTTCTTATCAAACGGCTTTGGGCACCCTTTTTCCCCCCCAAGGGTTCCCCTCCCCCCTTTTGGCCTCTTCCCCCTTTAAAAACCCCGGGAAAGGTTTGGCCTAAAAATTTTCCCCTTCCCCCAAAATGTTAACCTGTGAAGGCGCCAGGGATGGGGCCTACAGTTCAAATGGGGAAAACCCATTAAGGAACCGTTAGAAAATGAAAAATTGTTATTTTTCCTTGAAAATTTTTTTGGCCGCGGGCCCTTTCCCCTGCCCCGTTTTTATAAAGGCCCGTTTAAAGGCCCCCCAAAAAATACCGGATACCCTGGAGCCCGCCCTCCCCAAAAATTTTCCCTGCCCCCCGAAAAGACCTTTTTGTGCATTGTGAAAAATGATTCCCATCATTCCCCCTTCTATCTAGTCACCCCCAAAAAGTTTGCATTCCGTTTGCAGGTCAACTGGGGAAATCTTCATAGCCCAATCCCATGAGCACTCCCTTGGGGGATATACCCTAAAAGTCCCCCCAAGTTTATTGGGGGGGAAAGGGAAAGTTGGTTTTTTGCAGCTTTGGTTTGGGACTAGAGAGAAAATGGGTTTTATTTAATGTGGGGAAAAACAAATTACCCCGTTCGATATTTTAAATTAAATTCATGTTATAAAGTGAGCTAATGCAAAAAGAGGGGAAACCACGTAGAAATAACGCCGCCATGTTGTGGGTGGAGCTAAAGTGCGGTACGGAAGCTGGACTGTGCCATATACAAGGAGGGGAGATGCGCGGGGAACATTAGAGAAGAGTAACTAGAATTTATAGGGGCCCAAAAAGAAGAATATGGGCCACACCCCCAAATGACAGGAAACTTAAAACAGCAGCACGAGCAGTGGTAAATAATACCGCCTTATAGATCCCACATAGTACTGCCTGATGGAGCACAGACACCAACATGGCGTATACTACAAAAAGGAACATAGGGCCTGTCTTTGTTGCCCATAGCGACCAGAGCCCATAGTGACCAATCAGAGCTCAGCTTTCATTTCCTATTTTACTGTGATTGGTTGCTATGGGCAACAAAGAAGGTCATACTGCTAGACAGTTTTCATACACGAGGCCGGCTGTGGTGTCTACAGCTATGGTTACGTCCATTGGGCCACTAGTAGAATACAGGCCACTTAATCAGAATTACATTTTTCCAGTGAATCTCTGTATCACAGCCACTGCAGCAGCCTCCAGACTCCCCCCCCACCTCCCCACAGTGACCAATGCCACAGTGCCCCCCACACCTCCCCACCCATAACAGCAGCAGCCATGGATGAACACCCCACAGCAGCCGCCATCGTGCCCCCCTATAACTGCAGCCGCAGCCAGTGTGCCCCCACTACAGTCGAAGCAACCCCAATAACATCCACATCCAGTGTGCCCCCACAACAGTCAAAGCACCCCCAATAATACCATTCACAACATCTGCGGTGCTACCCCATAACAGCTGCAGCAAGTGTGCCCCCATAATAGCCGTAGTCAGTGTGTCCCCTCATAACAGCCAAAGCACTCCCCTCATAGCAGCCGAAGCGTGCCCCCATAACATCTGCATTGCTACCCCATAACAGTCGCAGCCAGTGTACCCCCCCACCATAGCAGCCACAGTGTATCCCTCATAACAGTCGAAGCATCCCCAATAACAGCCAGTGTACCCCCCCATAACAGCCGCAGCCAGTGTGCCCCCCCATAACAGCCAGTGTGCCCCCCCATAACAGCCGCAGCCAGTGTGCCCCCCATAACAGCCAGTGTATCCCCCATAACAGCCACAGCCAGTGTGCCCCCATAACAACCACAGTGTATCCCCATACCCCCATAACAACCACAGTGTATCCCCCATAACAGCTGCAGCCACAGTGTATCCCCCATAACAGCTGCAGCCAGTGTGCCCCCATAACAGCCACAGTCAGTGTATCTCCCATACCAGCCAGTGTGCCCCCATAACAGCCGCAGCCAGTGTGCCCCCATAACAACCACAGTGTATCCCCCATAACAGCCGAAGCCAGTGTATCCCCCATAACAGCCACAGTGTCCCCATAACAGCCAGTGTGCCCCCTATAACAGCCGCAGGCCCGCAGCCACAGTGTATCCCCCATAACAGCCAGTGTATCCCCGATAACAGCCAGTGTGCCCCCTATAACAGCCGCAGCCAGTGCATCCCCCATAACAGCCAGTGTGCCCCCTATAACAGCTGCAGCCACAGTGCGCCCCATAACAGCCAGTGTATCCCCCATAACAGCTGCAGCCAGTGTGCCCCCATAACAACCAGTGTATCCCCCATAACAGCGGCAGCCACAGTGGCCCCCATAACAGCCAGTGTATCCCCCTATAACAGCTGCAGCCACAGTGCGCCCCCATAACAGCCAGTGTATCCCCCCATAACAGCCAAAACACCCCATAACAGCCAGTGTGCCCCCCATAACAGCTGCATCCACAGTGCGCCCCCATAA
Organism: Phyllomedusa bahiana; assembly: GCA_025379985.1. NCBI lineage: Eukaryota > Metazoa > Chordata > Amphibia > Anura > Hylidae > Phyllomedusa > Phyllomedusa bahiana. The sequence goes on along the minus strand of JAODAL010004235.1, from coordinate 3,366 downwards.
CCGCCAGTGTATCCCCCTATAACAGCTGCAGCCACAGTGCGCCCCATAACAGCCAGTGTATCCCCCTATAACAGCTGCAGCCACAGTGCGCCCCCATAACAGCCAGTGTATCCCCCTATAAACAGCCAAAGCCCCCCATAACAGCCATTGTGCCCCCTATAACAGCTACTGCCACAGTGTGCCCCCCCCCCACCCCCCCCCCCCCCGTTACATTATCAGTAGCAGTCGGTGACAGCCATCTCTCCATGGGTGAGTACAGATAAGATGGCAGCAGCGCCTCTGCAGCAGTGGCGTACTGGCTTCATAAACTTAATACACTACAGCCATGGCCTCTACCCATATATGCGGGGTGCCCCTAGCTATGGCACAGACATCTGGAGCCGGACAGACGGTTCTGGCTGACGACTGTTTCCATCAGTAAATGGAAGATTTGGTTTTGGTGAGGATCTTTTTAAACTGTAGATTTTTATTTTGATTTTTCACATAGAAATAAATGGTCATCAGTAATAAACAGTAACAATATACTATCATGTAGAACAACAAAGAAAATATTACATGGTTATCGGAGGTTACCCATGTCATCGATCTATGATAATAATAGGCAAAAACGGGTCACCTGAATGTTGAAAACCATTTCACAAGGAATATTAAGACACATAGAAGATCTTTTGAACAGACAACGAAGGAGGATCTTCATGGTGTCACATACACTCCGCCATCACCACCAGCCCCCAGGACCCTCACAGAAGAGCCAACCAGGTTCTTCCATTTTTTGGGGTGTCAGCTTTGTACTTGGGGTTTACACCATGAGATACAGGGAGAGACCCTAAAATGTCTCAAGAGTACAGGACGCTGCGTAAAGCACCACTGCCGGGTACGCCAGCTGTGAACAGTCCCCACCTGTCTGCAGCAGGTGATAAATGTTGGATCGCTGGGACCCCACTAGAATGGGGGGACCCCTGCCTCAGCACATATGTTGCCGTTCCGTCATACAATATGGGAGGCACAGACGCTCTGGTGCTGGGTTTCCCTGGTTGAGCAACTGGAGGGGATCCAAAAATCCAATATTTATCACTTTCCCTTCTCACAGCTGATGCTTCGTTACAATTGCATCCAGTCCTGACAATGCTCTGTAAGTATCAGTCTGCAGTGGATTGTGCAGATTGGATGTCTCTGTGCAGAGTTTCACTGGATGGATCTGGATGTAAACAAGAATGGTCTCATTCACCGACAGCAAGCGGAGATCTTAAAAATGGCGAAAACAAACCGACACATTGGAAGTTGCACCACATTCCCTGTTCTCCTTCAGTTATCGGGATTTTCACTGTAGCAGCAGACGGGCAAGGCAGAAACACCCAACTTTCCCAGATTCCTGAGCAGCTGCCTAGTCATGCGGAGATACAGCCCCCCAATTCTGTATCACCATGCAGCCAGATACATTTGACCAGTGAGGCTGAACGGATAGTAACATTGGTCACCCAGCTTTCCCGGACCAGACAAACAGAGAAACCGCTCAAGAGATCCTGAAAGGAGAGGACGACGCAAAGGCAGAGGTGGTGGAGACATATGGAGCCCTCTACGCTTTTAGGATGATGGGCAAAGGGCAGAGGTGAAGGAGACGTATGGAACATTTAAGGGGCTCACTAAGCTTTTACGATGATAGGTTCTTAATAATTGGGGTTAAAATTTAGGCAAAGGTGGTGGGGACATGTGGAGCCTTAAAGGGGTTCTCTAGGCTTTTAAGGTGCAGGGTTCCTAATAATTGGAGTTTAAAATTTGGGTAGGGGAGGCAGGAAGACAGAGACTTAAAGGGGCTCTCTAAGCTTTCAGGATATTGTGTTCCTTAGGCTATGTTCACACGGCTTATTTCGGGGCGTAATTACGTCCGCAAATACATCCCGAAATACGTTTCAAATAATGAACAATTAGATTAGCAGTGATTCCAATGTAAAAAACGCCTCGTCGTTCACACGAGGCGTATTTTTGCGATGTATTTGCGGGCGTAAATACGATCGTAAAATTAAGTCCTCTGTCACTTATTGAGGCGTATTTCGCAACGTATTTGCGGACGTAAATACGTCCGTAAATACGCCCCCGAAATAAGCCGTGTGAACATAGCCTAATAATTGGGGTTAAAATTTGGACTCACTATGGGGGCTCATGGCTGCCGAGGGAAGGGATTATTTACGTCCATCCAGCAGCCAGCTTGCTATTTGGGTCTGGAGTCCCCCTTTAAGCTTATTACCCCAAGCCTGCCTAATAGTGCAGAGATTCGGTTCCAACTTTTGTATCACTACACAACTAGATACCGCTGCTCACGTTGGTCACCCAGCTTTCTCAGACGCACACGCAACCAGGACACGGATCAATAGCTCATCCAAGGAGAGGACTGCTCCAGGGCAGATACATATGTAGCCTTACAGGGGTTCTCTAATGTTGTAGGTAACTGGGGTTCTAATTATTGGGGTTACAATTTGGGCAAATAAGGAGCCTTAAAGCTTTTAGAATGGGGAGTTCCTAATAACTGAGGTTAAAATTTAGGCAAAGGTCAAAGGTGGTGGCAGTGTAGGAAACATTAAAGGGGCTCTCTAAGCTTTTAGGGTAACGGGTTAATAAAAATGAAGATTAAAATTTGGGCAAAGGTGGCAGGAACACACAGAGCCTTAAAGGGGTTCTGTAATTTTTTAGGGTGATGGGTTCTGAATAATTGGGGTTAAAATTTGGGCACAGGGGGGAGGAACATATAAAGCCTTAAAGGGGCACTCTAAGCTTTTTGTATGATGGGTTACTTATTATTGGGGTCAAAATTTGGGCAACAGCAGCTGGGACATATAGAGCCTTAGAAGGGGTCTCAAGGGTTGTAGAATGATGGGTTCCTAACAACTGGGCTTAAAATTTGGACAACGAGTGGGGACCTATCGAGCCTTAAAGGGGCTCTCTAAGCTTTTTGGGGGATGGGTTCCTAATAATTGAGGTTAAAAATGGACAGAGGTTTTGGGAACACCTAGAGCTATAAAGGGGCTCTCTAAGCTTTTTGGGTGATGGGTTTGTAATAATTGGGGTTAAAGGCTGGACAGAGGTGAAGGAGACGTATGGAACCTTAAAGGGTCTCTCTAAGCTTTTTGTATCATGGGTTACTTATTATTGGGGTCAAAATTTGGGCAACAGCGGCTGGGACATATAGAGCCTTAGAAGGGGTCTCTAGGGTTGTAGGACGATGGGTTCCTAATAACTGGGTTTGAAATTTGGGCAACGCGCAGACCTATTGAGCCTTAAAGGGGTTCTCTAAGCTTTTAGTATGATGCTTATAACTGAGGTTAAAATTAGGACAGAGGTGGCGGGGACATAGAAAGCCTTAAAAGGGGG